>SZYD01002430.1:0-64307 GCA_009363875.1 Mikania micrantha | reverse complement strand
TTAACAGCTCCAAGATCGTTCTAAGGTTGCTCATGTTCTGCTTTGCTTTTAGAATAGATCAGTATGTCATCAATGAATACAATGACAAATTGATCCAAGTACGGCTTACACACACGGTTCATGAGATCCATGAAAACCGCGGGTGCATTCGTCAAACCGAAAGGCATCACCATGAACTCATAATGTCCGTGTCTGGTACGAAACGCCGTCTTTGGTATGTCTTCGTCTTGTACTTTGAGTTGATGGTATCCTGAACGTAGATCGATCTTTGAAAAGTACTGAGCTCCTTGCAATCGATCAAACAAATCATCAATCCTCGGCAATGGATACCGATTCTTGATGGTTAGTTTGTTTAGCTCCCTGTAATCTATGCACATACGAAAGGATCCATCCTTCTTTTTCACGAACAAAACCGGAGCTCCCCAAGGTGAGTAGCTCGGTCGGATGAAACCTTTATCAAGCAGTTCCTGTAGTTGGTTGGATAATTCCTTCCTGCATCTCCGAAGGTGCTAACCTGTAAGGAGATTAGCAACAGGTGTGCTCCAGGAACTAAATCGATACGAAACTCTACCGTCGCACAGGTGGCAAACAGGTAGATCTTCAGGAAACACTTTAGGATATTCTTTCACTATCGGTACGTCTTGTATTGTTTTCTTGTCTTTTTCTTTCTCCACCACGTGAGCCAAGAAAGCTACACATTTCTTTTGTAGACACTTACGCGCTTTTATGCATGATATGATCTTTACGCTTCTCTTTGCTTGATCCCCACGAACTTCCAATACATGATCACTCGTCACTGGAATTCGAAGTAGCTTTTCAGAACAGATGACTTCAACTCTATTGAGTGATAGCCAATCCATTCCCACAATGATGTCGAAACTGCCCAACTCCATCGGCAACAAGTCGATGGTAATGTGTGATCCGCGAGTGTAAGTGGGCAGTTCCTAAGTATAGTGCTAACTGTAATTTGCTTCACATTCGCTACTTCAATGATATAAGGGGAGTCTAATGTTTCCTCAGTAAGATTAAGTTGGTGTGCAAAGTCAGATGAAATAAAACTCTGATCTGCACCAGTGTCAAATAAAATAGATGCATAAGAGTCATGTATAAGAAATGTACCAGTGACCACGTTAGGGTCTTGGCGTGCAGCATTGGCTCCAATCACAAAAGCCCTTCCACGTGGTGCTTGGGCTCCTTGTTGTGCTCGTTTCAGACACTCTCTGGAGAAATGGCCTATTTCTCCACAGTTGTAGCATCCCCTGTTGTTGTTGTTGTGATTGTCAGGCCTTGGTGGTAGAGGAAATGCTACAGCAGCATTGTTAGCTGTACGAGTTGCCGGTACACGGCATTGCTGAGCACGGTGACCTAATCGGCCACAGTTGTTGCATTTCCGGCATTGTGCCGTAGTGAGATGATGAAATCTTCATCGTGCACACTGAGGATGCGGTCCCACATAGTTCTTGGGTGCAACCTGAGCAGGTGCTGCAGTAACTTGTTAAAGAGGGGTGGCCATCACATAGTTCTTGACGACCTTTTGCTTTTTCTTCTGGTGGTACTCTGGCTTCTTTGAAGTGGTTTCCTTAGCTTTCCCCGATTCGTCTTTCAGAACTCCTGACTTACCATTACCCCAGTAAGTTTGGCTGAGAGGGAGATGGCTGATTCTAGTGTAGCAGGATACGCAGCCAAAACAATGCTTTGGATGCAAGAGGGTAATCCTGCAACATAGCGGTCAATCAGCTTTTCCAGTGTTGGTACCATTTCTGGCACCAGAGCTACCAGTTCATGATAGCGAGTGGTAAAAGTCATATGATCCGCTCCCTTCATAACATGGTTCGAGAGCTCAATCTCCAACTGTTGCAGTTCATGCTTCGGACAAAATTCATTCCTCAGTAGAAGTTTTAAACTCCGTCCAGGGCATTGCCATCGCTTCATCTCTTCCTTTAGCCCTGATCTGTGCGTTCCACCAAGTTAAAGCTCGCTTGCTAAAAGAACCAGCTGCATAGTGAACCTTATGATGTTCTGGACAACCACTAATGTCCAGGGTATTTTCCATCTTTTCAAGCCATTGGATAAGTCCAACAGCTCCTTCAGCACCGGTGAAGCTTGGGGGTTTGCATCCTACAAAAGACTTGTAGGAGCAGTCCGAGGTATGACTAGTGTTTCCACTAGCTTCTCCAGTAGTATGGCCAGAATTGTTGCCATGACTTTGAATACGGTTTATCATCTCTGGAATGACATCCTTCAGCTGGCTTGTCAGTTGGGTGCTTAGCAGTGTCGCCAAGGCGATAGTAGCAGGATCTATCATCTAAACAGTGCTGGAGCCTGGTGGCGGTGAGTGTGGAGGAGGAGGTGGCGGTGGCGGTGGTGAATCTGGCGGTGTAGGAGTAGAAGAATGTGGTGCAGAAGTCTGAGTAGTAGGCTGTTTTCTTGGCAGCATTCTGATCATAACCAAAAGAATTTGGTTAGTGCAATGATCGAATGCAGAAAACATAATGCAAACATAATCCTAAGTGCTCTACATGAAGGTCCCTAAGTTATAGTCTAGGCCAAACCATTTAAGTAAATGACCTAATATTCTCTATAACCTTGAGCTCTGATACCAATCTGTCACACCCCGGGCCGGCGGGGTTGGATCGGAGTCCCCGTCGGGCGGAAGGTTCCCGGGGCGCGATATCGGGTGTGATAATCGGGTTGATCAGATTGTTTACATAGCATCAATGTTAAGAATCACTAAAGCACAATAAAGCATTTAAATAGGATTACAAAGTTAAATTACAGTGTCAATGTTTGATAATTTAACTTGGTAAACCTAACAAAAGAATCAAAGTATTCAATCTTGTAATCTGTACAAGATGTCCAAAAATGATTCGTATGATTAACAAAATATGTGCTTCCCAAAATCACTAGGTCCTCTATTTAGGCCGCCTAGCATGCAATCCAATAGCTTAAGTTTAAACCTGTGCATCACCTGAGAAAGCATGTAAGAAAACAAAGTCAACACAATGGTTGGTGAGTTCATGTAGTTTACAAGTTTAAATAGCTTTAACAAAACTCCTTTCGGTAAAACCTTAATCTTATTAACTCCACATGTAATATCCAAATCGGTATGCTTATATATAGGGCATACCCCTGGGTCAAGCCTACAACCCGCCCAGACGACGTCCCACCACATACTAATCCGGATATGACACTGTTATTAATAATAATTAAGCCTTTTACCTACCCATCCGTATAGTTTCCCCGTCATAGTTTAAGCACTTTTGTTTGTAAGTTTATCCCATGCACTAATAGTATCCGTGAGTTTATCCCGATAGTTACCGGTATGGATAACCGAATGCCCGAAGGAATCCAGTATCAATCCAAACCAGCCCCAGGTATAATTAGCAACTCAGGAGAAAATATAGGATTTCCAGGTCGACACAAAGTCAACTAAGGATCGCCAATATCGCCCTAGTTACTGATAACCCAGGTAAATAGTTGTGGGAAACACTGCATGGCAAGCACTGAGAGGCCATCAGTCCATTTCCTCGATTAAGACTGTGAAGAACACATGAAGGCAAGCACTGAGAGACCAACTATTGTTCTTCAAGTCCCGGCTAGGAAGAACACCTGAAGGCAAGCACTGAGAGACCAACTATTGTTCTTCCATAGCCTATAGTTTTAGCATACAAAGAATCCAGCATTTACGTAACTTGTGCACAAGAACTAGCTTTACAACCGGTAAGGCAAGCACTGAGAGGCCAAACCGTTGTTTGAGCATGGCAATCACATAGCATTCAAGAGTTTATAGTATCCATAGATTCAAGTATCCAATGTGTATGTATGTTTGCATTTAGTATCACCATGGTCTTATAGCATCATTAGCATTTAGAGTTTACATTAGTCTTTAGTATAAAAACCCATAGCATTATCAAGTAGAATAGTTTCATAGCATTAGTACTAAGCATAACCCGTAGCGTTAGTTTATAACATAAACCCATAGCATTAGCATAACCTGTAACCTTAGAATTTAGCATGACTCATAGTATTAGTTTGTAGCATAACCTCATAGCATTAGCATAACCTGTAACCTTAGAATTTAGCATGACTCATAGTATTAGTTTGTAGCATAACCTCATAGCATTAGCATAACCCGTAACCTTAGAATTTAGCATGACTCATAGTATTAGTTTGTAGCATAACCTCATAGCATTAGCATCCAAAATAGCATCATCAGATAGTAAATACCCTTAGCACTTGGTATTAACACATAACTTTAGTATTAACAAGTAGCTTATGCCTTTAGCACTTGGCATAATCAAATAGCATTTAGTTTGAATAGTATCTTATGCCTTTAGCACTTGGCATAATCAAATAGCCTTTAGTTTGAATAGTCTCTTATGCCTTTAGCACTTGGCATAATCAAATAGCATTTAGTTTAAATAGTGTCCTATGCCTTTAGCACTTGGCATAATTGAATAGTATAAAAGCATTTTGTTACATTTAAAACATTAGTTTTAAAAGGTATAACATGCTTCTCAGTCCCGAGTTAAAATCAAAATAGTTTGAAAAGGGACAATGAACTCACCTAGCAGTAGTGGTAGTTGACTTAGTCTCAAACAAGAATGCACGCTCTCTTTGTTGTAATTGATATTGTTTTCACAAACCTGTATTGATTTCAAATTGTTTGAATTTGTAAGTATAAGTTCATAATTGATTTGTGTGTGTAAGTGTTAGCCATGCATTTGGCTAACACTTCGAAAGCCTCGGTGTCTACTCGGCCCCTTTTCACTTTAGACTATTCCACTTTATTATTAGTGTTAAGTTCATCTTGACTCATTTGTTATAATACATTTGCTTTTATAAAAGACTTAGTACTTATTCTCAAATTCCACCTTGTTGATCTTATAAAATTTATTAAACCCATGTGGGCCTAAGATGGAAAGTGGACCGAGTAATGTGATCAAGTTACTTGTTTGGGCCTTCGTGTAACAAGTTGGGCCTTGAGATGGTCTGGGACAATTGAGAGTTGTTAGGCCTATTTGAAATGTGTGGGCCAATGATTTGGGCTGTTGAAATGCAAGGGCCCGGCCAAGTGTTGCAAAACCTAGAAATCAAGTGGCCTTGTGGGCCTCTATTGGGCCAGGAGGGCCTTGTTGGGCCAAAGGTGGGCCCAGGCAAGAATGATTGGGCCTGAAGTTACAATAGGTTGCAGGAATCATAATTGGGCCAGAAATAGGATATTGCCCAAGTTATTTGCAAAGTGGCCCCAAAGTTAGGACAAGGGCCTTAAAAGTGGGCCTTGGGTTCCATTTCTGTGGGCCTCGGGCTGAATTTACTGGGCCTAACAGATTTCATCATGGGCCTTCATAAAAACAGCCCTGGGGCCAAACTGGGCCTTGTTCAGTTGGGCCGAAATCAAAGATGGGCCAAGAGTAATGGTCGTTGGGCCTGTATGGGGTTATTGGGCCATAATAATATGTAGTTAGACCAAGGTGTTGAAGTTGGGCCTGAGTGTATTTATTATGGGCCGACTGATTTAAACAATGTGGGCCTCATCATTCAAATAACCATAAGTTGAATAAGGGTGATGGGCCAAGAAATCCATGATGCTTCTGTGTAACATGTTTGGCCCATATGTGAGCTGTTAATCGAGTGGGGTCTTCACATGGTCAAGATGAATATAAGTGTTGTAGAGCGAATGAAACTTGTGACGACAGAAGGATCATGAACGAAAGTGGATCTGCCGAATGGAAAGGAAAGATGGCTGGCGAATGAAGCATAGGCGAAAGAGGATGGCGCATGACCTGTTGCTCGAATGAACCTGCTCGAATGGGGTAAGAGTCGAATGAAGATTGTGGTTCGGAGTATGGCTGGCCGAATGAGGCCATTCGCAGTTTTGGTTCGGCGCTTCTATGGCCAGCGAAAGAGGAGATTCGGCCAAGGCCATTCGGCAGTTAGCCGGCCGCCGCCCAGGTGAGTCCCGAGGCCAAGGGGTGGTGTTTGGTGGTGGTGTTATGCCAGAAAGGTTGTTCGAGAGGTGAGGTTTCGACTATAAGGGTTCCAAACCGGTTTGAAGGTGGTTTACACAACAAGGGTTGAAAACCCTAGTTTTCGTCACTTTACACTACAGATTACCTCGAATCAGATGATTTACAACCCAGATCGGTTGTACTTTCATGTAGAGGGAGTCAAGATCTTCATTTGGGTTCAAGAATGGCTCGATTTCGTTGAGAAACAAGAAAGTTATGAGCTTTTGAAGTTCAAAAATGGAGGTGGAGTGTGTAAACCGGGATTAGGGTTTTTGTAGGAGAGAAGAAGATGGAAAAATGAATTAAATGGGCTCATTCAAGGTATTTATACCTCGGGTGAGTTCGGGTTCGTTTTCGTGGCTCGGTTCGCGTTTTCGTTACGTTTCCGGAACGTAACGCGTGTGTTTACGGTTTTAAAAAATAAAAGGATTATTTTATGATGTTTTAAAATATAATATCTTTTTATAAATTAGTTTAATTATAGTTACGCTAATTATTCATCGAATTTAATATTTTTACGCGTTTCGGTAAATCCGTTCGCGATTTGTTAAAACAGTATTATTTAATTTATTGAATGATGAGTTTCAAAATTGTAAAATAAGAAATATCTTATTTCTTTGAATTTATGATCGTTCGTATTTTTTATCGTTTTCGTTCTCGTTTCGTCAGAACGCGTCACCATCGCGCGTATTCGTTCGAATCGTCATTCGAACGAACACGACGATGGTTTTGCTTTCTGATTCTTGTTTTCTATGTTAAATTATTATTTCAGAACGTTAAACTATCAGAATCATTCGTACAGATCGTCACCCATACGAATAACTCATCGGTTTAGCATTCCGTAACAATAACTGTTATTGTTTTGTTTTGTTTAACCTCGCTTACGTTTACACATGATAACACATCAATAAGCATTAGTATCACTGTTCCATGTTGTCTGATGTGTTTCTGACTGTTAAACTGTTACGTTTAATCAGATTTCAGAAACAATAGCATAATAGTTTACTGTTTAGCATTACGTAGTTGACAGTACATCAATAGTTTGCATAGTTTGTACCTGCGTTACTGTGCCGTTCCGTTCGCTGTTCCGGCGGCGTTTCCGGCACAGTTGTTACAGATAACGTGCTATGTATTAACATGATCACGTAAGGCTAACGAGCTTGCTAGAACTTTAAAAACGATATGTGTTATAGAACTTGCTATAAATGGAAACTTACTATAAATAGTAAGGTGTCCATGAACGCGATTTGCGCGTTTTGCACGCGACGAGCACAATCACGAATGTTGCATGAATCACAACCGACACACTGTTCACCAACGGGTCGTTGACTTGACACGGTCAAACACAGTCAAACATGGTCAACCACGGTCAAACACAGCCAATGTGGACCAACATGAGCAAACACGGTCAATGTGGACCAACACGGACAAACATAACAACCGACGGTAGTTGAGCACAAACACGAGCATGAAACACGAACACGGTCACTTACACGAACTCACGTATGGTATACGATATAGGTAGCCGGTGACCGACCACTCTGTGACGAAGGAGCTTACGCTTGCACCTATTCATTATCACTAAAGTGAGTTTACGGTCCCTGTTTACTCTTTTACAAACTTTTCAAATAGGGGGGGGGGAATACTTGTTGAATCGAGTCAAACATTATTAATGTACAAACATTATATGTGTATGCTGGTTTATTAGACAAACATTAAGTGTTGTAATCGTAACAAGCCCTCACAAAGTCTTACCGTTAATGTACAAACAACGAGGTGAGCTTGAATAGATCTGATTGGGTGTGACGAACCCCACGTGGCACAATACTGACTGGAGGTTGGGACACGTGAAATCTCGACCTATCTTGTTATGTTATTACGAGACATAGCGGAGGCAAGGACTAACAAGTTTAGTTCGGTAGTGACGCACTGACACTTGGATCCTAGGGCTCGAGACTAACATTTTAATAAACCACATGACACATGTTTTCGTATTATCTATGTATATCCAAAACCTGTGAACTCACCAACCATTGTGTTGACCCTTTTTCTTAAACTTGTATTCTCAGGTAATTAGCTGAATGACATATTGATAAGGAATGCACCTAGGGAAACAAGCACAGGACTCGCATGCATTTACATTATGTCATTTGATCAAACAATCTTATTTCTATTATGTATTAAAACTATGTAGTGTCTGACAATCTACTTTCCGCTGTTTAACAATTATATTTCCGCTGCAGGTATTAAACTTATTATTTTCTGCTGCGAATTAGTTTGTTAACATTTATGACAAACAATGTATTTTGAAAACGTATATAGAATCGTTCTATATGACCATGAGCTGTGATTCTGACCACGTCACACCCATGTGGATTGACTCCATACGTGGGAATTTGGGGGTGTGACACAGCCTAATCTTGGCTTTTGGAGTTTTTTTCCAAAAGAGTGTAATAAAAAAACTTATTTACCAAAATAGGGCAGTTTGAAAAATATTTACTAAAATAGATGTTTTCCTTCATTCTTATATTTTAATAACTTCTTTTCTTTTCTTTTCTTTAATTTTTAATATTGAATTAAACCTATATTGTTTCCCTTTTGTTATATTTCAAATCGATCAGTAGAGTTATGTTTAACAATATTACTCATTTTATTTTTTACTTTTTAATCAAATCAGGTTAATACAAATACAGGAATCGTACAAAAAATTTTAAAAATGAAACAAGAAACATAAAACATGCTAATAAACATTAGAACTTAAAAATATGGCTGTAAACGAAGCGAATGTTCAGCGAACAATTCGTGAACTGTTCGGCGCAAGTTCATTTATGTTCGTTCGTTTAATAATTGAACGAACACGAACAAGAAATTTCGTTCGTTTAGTTAAAGGAACGAACACGAACAGAGGTTGTGTTCGTTCATTTATGTTTGTGAACGTTCGGTAACATAATAAATGGTTTCAACTTAACCGGGTTCGTTCGGGTTCGTTCGGTTCCGCTCGGTTTCGCGTAGAAGCGTCGTTTCTCTTTCGTTTTCGCGACAAACGTCTCGGTTTTAAAGATAGAGGTTAATAATTTAATTTAGGTGGTTATTACTAGTAAATTAACTAATTATCTTTCGTTTATTTTAAATTCTCTGAAAACGTTTGAATTACAATTTAAATCGAATCGTATAGTTGCCGTGCGTATTCGTTCGAATCGTCACCCGTACGAATACGATGATAACTACACTTTTCAATAGGGTTTTCTAATTATTGGACATCATTCAGAACGTTAAACTTTCAGACGTATTCATACAGATCGTCACCTATACGAATAATCCGTCCATTTAGGGTTCCTGTAATGACGTCTGTTATTGCTTTGTTTTGTTCAACCTCGCATACGTCTTTACAAAATAGCATATTACAAGCATTCGTGTGTCAATCCCATGTTGTCTGATATATTTCTGACTGTTAAACTGTGAGATTTAATCAGATTGCGAAAACAATTGCAAAATAGTTTAGTGTCAAGCATCAAAATATTAATAGCATACAAATAGTTCACATAGTTTGTACCTGAGTTACTGTGCAAGTTACTGTGCAAATCATTGTTCCGGTAACGTTTCAGGCACTGATGTTACATGTTTGAAAAACGTTTGAATCCAAAATCGTCTATGGCTTTCGAATCAAAAATCAAAATCATTTTGGCGTTTGTAGAGGAGTACTTGAGCGACCTGCATGAGAAATGTGGAATCGTAATCGACGTTCTGGGTTGCAATGGGAAAAGAACGATGGACCCTTTTTTCTAAAATGAATGAGTGAATGACGATGGGTATTTCTTTTTTTAATAAAATAATAACCTTAATTAGATTTAACCCCACTTTGGTAAATATGTTTTAAATAATACCTTTTTAGTAAATAAGTTTACAAAATACACCCTTAAGGCAAAAAACTCTGGCTTTTGCACATTATTTTTAATCATTCAAGCGCTAACATATACTATACTTTTGTTACTGATTATAAAATTTTCTAACTTCGTTTATGAAAGAAAAACAGTTCTAAGTAACATGTTGTGAATGATATTATCTCGTGTCAAATCAAGGTTTATGACCCTCCTTCACTATATAAAAGGTAGGTTTTGAGGCATTTTGGCAAACAAGTAAACACAAATCATTATTTACATGTCCAAGTATTAAAAATACTAAAAGGATACAACCATATCATCATTCAATTAATCATATTATTCAATAAAATCATGTCAAAGCAATAATTCATGACAATATAAATTGGTCTTCATAGCAATCATAGATATACAAACTTAAATTAGAATAGGTGATTAACCCTAGGAGAAGGGTGAGAGGAAAAGAAGATAGGGCAATTATGCCTAAAACAACGACAAAAGAATGGAATGGCACATGTCCCATGTGTACTTCCATACTTATTCTTGCATAACGCGTCACATTTGCTTTTCATACATGGTACCATAAACTCATTACTTGTACAATCACGTTGTGGTATAACCATTCCGGTACCTACAAATTTAGAACATGCACCCACATCATATATTTAATTCACATAGATTTCGGTCGGATTAGCATATTTCTACATTAACTTACCTTAATTATAGAAACCTAAATAATTACATCAAGATCAATCCAAGTATTTGGTTTTTTCATTATCTTTATTATACATGTACAGAACTATTTTTTTTATGTGAGCCTGTAAGTTCATCATCGTTTAGAAATCTTAAGTGTAAGTTGTATTACAGTAATAAATATTTATATTTTAACGCAAACTTATACTTGTTTTAACTATTAAACAGTGATAAATTAACACATGTATATAAAAGAACATAAGTCATTTTATATGTATAATAAAGGTCGTGAAAAAAACCCTAAAGATTTGAGTTGATTTTGTCGGATTTATTTAGGTTTCCAGAACTAAGGTGGGTTATAATTCATACATACATACATACCATTAAGTTATATTTATGATATATAATTGTCTATAACAAAGTTTGGACAGTTTTACAGTTTACATCAAATAAAAATTATTCATCCAATAGAAGTCAACAAGTAGGAAACTAAATTGATAATTTATAGTCACATGATTAAATAGGTATCAAAAATAATTTTCTTAACTATTATGTCCTTTAAATTATGGTTAGAAATAATTCTTTTAATTCGTAACTTATTTGTTTTTAATTAAATTTCTCTAAATGATTCCACTGATAAAACCCAAGATGATCCGAATAGATTTGTAAGTTCAACTTTTAAATCAAACACAATGAAATTATGTTTTACCTGGGCTCAAAAGAATCGCAAGAAAAATTAAGATAATCAGTTGGTTAGTCATCCTTAATATTCGAGTTATTTAATACATGTTGCGATACATACTTATATAGGATTTGAGATCAGGATAAATCTATTATAATTAATCGCATTTAATTAATACATATTTTAATAATATGATATAATATCATAACAAAAAAAAAATTGTCCAATATTATACTTAATATATGAGTCAAATATATAAAGGTTATACTCAATGCTATTTGTACAATTCATATATAGGTTATACGAATCATATCATATATTTAACCGCTATAATATATTTATACGACTCGTATAACCAGAGCCCCGAAAACCCATAAGAATTTCGGGGCACATGCAAGTGAAAAAAAATAGAGCCTATAAACTTAATAACTTATTATAAAAAATTAATAATACAACAATGAGTCATATAGAGTTACATGAGAGACCTATAAAACTTTTATATGTCTATACGAAATATTTAATATCCTATACGAGTTATAAACGATCATGGCAGTCTCTGAGAAATTATGTGTCATACGCGAATGCTAAAAATAGGCTCTTATGTATGCTTGTGTGATAATCAGTTTGTAACTAAATATGAAGTGAGTTAATTTGTTTTTTACATAAATTTTAAATTATAATAAGTTATTGGGCCAAATGTTTATGAAACAAGTTTTTCTTTTAACTTTTATAAAATTCGTAACTAAGTTAAATATATTTAAAAATTGGAATTTAATTATATGTGTTTGTTGTAAAATAAATTAATATATAGTATATATACAAATTTTTTAAAAATAAGGGTCACCTAAAAAAACGGGCCTTGTGTGGTCACCGGCCGCACTTCCCACACTTGCTGTAAGACCCCTTATATACGAAATGAGTCACATATAGCTTATACAAAAGACCTAGAGGAGCCGTATAACATATACAACTTATATAAAATACATACAAGCCGTATAGAGAACCTTAGGTGTCATCCAAATGACCATGCCGTTATAAAAGTCCATCCCTTTATTACACCATCTGTAATACCTACATCACTGAAATTCCACTCTACTGAAATTTTATGTCACGTCATCACCCCACTAAAAATCTTAAAATCCTTTAATAGTCACCCCACTGAAAAACATTCCCTACTGAGTCACATCATCACCAATTTATAATTTATGGGGAAAAAAGAGGAGATTGGAAGACCATCGGTAATGGTCATCCCGTGGGATGAGTGGGGTATGGCGAGCTAGCGGCCTCCGGCTGGAATCCCCCCCCCCCCCCGACAGGATTAGAAATGAAGTTTGGGCGGCCCCCGCTCCCCGTTCCAATCTCCTCTTTTTCTCCCATAATATTATAAATTGGTGATGATGTGGTTTGATGGGGAAAGTTTTTCAGTGCGGTGACCATTAAAGGGTTTTAAGATTTTCAGTTGGTTGATGATGTGACATAAAATTTCAGTAGAGTGAGATTTCAATAGGATGAGTATTGCAGATGATCTTATAGCTTAGTATTTGTGCTTCTGACACATTCACTGCAAGAAAAAGCAGCAATAGCGGCGACAGAAATCGCCGCTAAAGGTCCGGAAAATCGCCGCTAAAGGTATTTGCGGCGACAAATCGCCGCTAAAGGGTCGCCGCTATTAAATCGTCGGTAATGGTCGATAATCGCCGCTACTGACCATGTCGCCGCTGTTGACCTGGTCGCCGCTAATGCTCAAAATCGCCGCTAAAGGTGTTTTAAAAATCGCCACTAATGGTCACTTTTAGCATATCTGATGCAATTATTAGTGGCGACAAAAATCGCCACTAAAGGTCCCTGTCGCCGCTATTGCTACCGAAACCTTTTAAAAGGTGTTGCTTTAATATTTGTGTTTCATGGTTTTGCACCACCTACATATACAGAAACTAAAAGTAGCATTCAAAGCATTCAAACCATTCAAATAACTACTTAAAAATTCAAATCATGATTACAATACGCATAAAACAAATAATCCATAATTTTCTTTCTAGTTTAAAACACGGAGAATCAAGTACATCAACTAAGATCATTCGTCGGCTTCATCCGAATCATCTTCATCATTTGTGTTCGCTTTCTTGTTTTTTAAATCAACGAAGTGGGAGAGTTGTTCCATAAAGTCTGGATCTTTAAACAAACTTGCACTTTGAACCTATAAAATAAATTATAAATTAAGTTAAACCAAGTACTAAGCATCTCATAAACATAAACTATACAAGAACTAAGCATCTCTATTCCTTATATTTTCCTCAACATTGGCCAAAGATGGTTGGTGTTAAAGAGGTGGTTGTGTTTATTTATTTTTCGTAGGGATTGGGGAGCTGTTAATGGAACTATGGAAGCATGGGTGGCTAAAGAATAAGACAAGTATAAACATGGAATAAGAACATGGACAGACCAACTAACAACAGAGGTGGCACATTGTTATCCGTCATTCATGGATCAAATAACCTCAAGATAATCTAATTCATCATGACGTTGTAGAACTAATTAAGATGCAACAATCTGAAATAATTAAGCAAATTCAAGCATCAAATTCACAACTACAGAAATCAACCCCAATCAAATGCTTAAAAGTAAGAAACAATGACTGCTAACCAAATGCTTAAAAGTAAATCTTAATTTCTATTCAAGTATGTTGAACAACATGGTATAAAAATTGCATAATTGGAATGTCAGCTTAAATGCTTGCACTTCATAACCCTTATATAGACTAGAGCAAAAACAATTGACTAACCTCAATGTTTAAAATAGCAACTTCTCTTACACCTGGATTAGGATCATATAACATCTTTAATATCTGAGTATCATTTTTCATTTTAAAAATTAAAATTATGCAATTGAAAGCCTCATGAAACACAAGAAAAAAAAACATACAAAAGGAACCAAACTAACTCTCCGGCTTTTGTGATTCCTTGCTTTAGATCCATCTCTCTCAACAACAAGAGTTGGAGAATAGACCTGTACCACAACCAAAAAGATGAATAAAACAAAAACTGAACACAATAGGGTAATTATCAAAACAAAATGCCAAGTAAACTAGTTAAAAAGCTATTGATGAAATAAGCAACAATTACAACACAAAATAATATCATCAAGAAGAGACTACATACAGTGTTCGTTCTGTCCAAGAGGAGCTCGAAGAGCAAGCTGATCAAAGGTCAAACATTCACAACCTGTTAATCAATTAGAAACATATATATATATATAAGTTTAAATGTCTAGCTCCAAAATATGATAACTCATTCAAAGACCTCCAAAATTAATGTGATTTTGAAGTTGAAATATATATTGATTGACAATTAAAAATGTAAGAAAAAACATCAAAATTTGTATGATATTAGCTCTTATTATGATAAATTATATATATTTTTAAGTAGTTTATGAGTTTATATACATTTAAATACACTTGAACTTTCAAGCAGATTGATTTTATATAACTATTTTTGATTTTACCCCTTTAACCCATAAACTATGAAACAATCCCAAATTTATATGATATTTAGACACCTTTGATACCCAATGAAATCAATGGACCAAACCAACTGTAAAGAAAATCCAGTTGTGAAATGTAATGAATCACCATAACAATTTTGTCTTGTAATCAAATGCTTTAAACATACTCCAATATCTGACACAAACCACCATAAAAATGACATAATCTTTAATTAGAGCAGGATAAAGTTTTCGATATTTAATAAGCTTTTGAACTAGGATTATCAGTTTGGACACTACCCTTCCTCGAGTACACAACCAAAGTAATTTGAACAAATTCACAGCCAAACTTAATCACAGCCAAAATCCGTGCAACAAAATCAATGATTCATCGACACTACAACAAAATTAACCTGGAAGAATGGGAGCTGAGCGATGTTGCCAAATGGGATGCGACGGTCGTGAACGACACTCACAGACAGGACAAATGGGAGCTGAACGCGGATGCTGAAGTTGGATGCGACGACCGGCGTGGTATGAGAGGACGATCGGAGATGGAATGCCGATGCCGGTTTGCTATTGGAGGCGGCAGCCGGTGTGCGTAGATCGAGAGGCAGGAGGCTGTGTACTCGTTGTGAGAGTTGGAGGGATGATGGAGGGAATTTAGGAAAAGAGGGAAGAAGACCGCCTTTTTATTTACTTTTAATGGTTTGCGTATGAATTGATCTTGGCCCTTGATTCCAACGGTTGGATTGGTTAAGGAACGGATCCGTGAACTCGTCGCCGCTAATGGTAAAATCGCCGCTAATGATGTCGCCACTAAAGCTACTTTTTCTTGTAGTGATTGCAGATGAAACACGACTCGGCTTTGAATAGAGGTGACAAATTATTTAAACCCGAAAATAATTAATTAGTAGCTTGCCCAAATTAAGAAACTAAATTTAAAATGTTAAGTTTCGGTT
This sequence comes from Mikania micrantha, assembly GCA_009363875.1. Taxonomy (NCBI): domain Eukaryota; kingdom Viridiplantae; phylum Streptophyta; class Magnoliopsida; order Asterales; family Asteraceae; genus Mikania; species Mikania micrantha. The sequence continues at coordinate 48,601 of SZYD01002430.1, read as the reverse complement.
ATGCCTATTTGATCTTTTTAAACTTGTGTTCATTGCAGTACGTTAGGCCTCGAAGAAAATTAAGAGTCAGAATTTTATATGCATACAAACTTTTATGCAAACGCACCCCACGCGCAATCCCGACGATACATAGAAGTATACAAAAATAAAATACTTAAAAACAAGAAAAGAAAAGAAATGAGAGTCGATACACTTTAAATCCACACATACACAACCTTACCATTGCATCAAGTTGATACATATGTATATATGTAACATCCTAGACAAATCACATGTCAACTGTAGATAGGACATATGTTGGGTTTGTAACGAATGATCCACCTAAAAACCATCAATGTGTTATGATGCATCAATTGTGAAGGAGAAGAGAACAATGTTGTTACGAGATATCGGATGTTTACAATATAAATATAATTTGAAAGGTTAAATAAAAATTAACAAACTTAAGTAATTAAAAAGTTAAGTAAAACAATAAACACACATATATATAAAGCAAGGAAGGTTTATAAGAAAACCTTTTACTTTGTAGAAAACAAAGAAAAACTCATCCTATATATATATATATATATAAAGATTATAAGTTACAAATATTTAGTATCACAATAATCCTTATCAAATCATAAAAAAATAATAATTGATAAAACATAACGTCATAAGTGTTCAAGTGACTCCATAGTGTCTTTGTAAATGAATTTTGGTGCAAATCTCAAAAATCAAAATCACTTTTACCAACTCTCTAAAATGTCTTAAAATAAGTGTTCCTAAATAATTTATCTATACTATATAATAAAAGATAATAATATATTACATGTTGTCTGTCTAACATACTTATATTACATTTGTTATATGATATCTTTTTAAGTTATTTACATGTCATATTAGACAAATTAAAAAAACAATTCAAAATTTTCAATCTTTTTCTATATAGTAAGGAAGTGTTTATATATTTATAAAAAAAATATCTAAAGAGGACGAACCTTGAAGCAACTGATAAATTTGTTGCTTTGTAATCTTAAAATCATGAATTCAAGCTGTGTAAACATGTTTCACAAATGTAGGGTTAGGACTGCATATATCATATTGCAAAGTGATCAGGTACCTCCTTGTATCATTCGCAAAGCGAGTGCTAAGTTAAGCACTGGGTACACCTTTTTATTTTTTAAAAATGTTAAAAATTTTATATTATTTGTATATTTATTTTTTATCGGTGATTGATTTAAAATAATTATATTTTATATAGTTAGGCAAATGACAACCAATATATAAGCATGCCAGAGTGCCAGACCTTTGGACTCAAACATTGGGCCAACGGTATAGAATATGCTGATACACAGGTGGACAAAAACCTGAGCTGATAATCGGAACCGGTAATACCTGAACCGGTGGGTACGAATGGGTAGAACCAGAACTGGAAAAACTAGAACTGGTTTCATCTGTACCCGGCCAAAACCCCAACCGGAACCGGCCAAAACCGGGATCAAGAACCGGTCGAAACTGAAACTGGAACCGGGTCTTGACTTTGTTAACTGGAACCGGACCGGTTAGAATCGAAGCCAGTTCCAAAACCCGATTTGCGCACCTCTATGCTGATATGCCCAATAAACCTATTTAGCTATGTTAATAATTATACATGTATGTATGTTAAACAAAAACTTTTGTGCATAAGTGTAAATAATAAACGTTCATTTTTTTTTTTTGATTTAGTCTTAAAAGTTAACAGTAACTTTTTGTTACAAAAGTTAGACTACTCTAATAATAAATGTAACTTTTGTTTCTTTTATTGTAATCATTAATAATATTTTTTTGTTTTATTCGTATTATAATAATAGCAATACCAACAATAATAATAATGTTATTATTATTATAATACGAAATAAATTAATTCATAAATTTCACTTGGACACCATATTAGTACTGGCAAAACCCTAATAAATATACTAAATATGAACTTTAATCAAATAAACTTAATATGAACTTTATTACAGCTCATAGGGATTGAATCATATAAAAACTCAATCTTAAAGAGAAAACTTTTAAACTCTATGTGAGCTATTAATTTGAAATCTTGAAAATAAATATGTGGTTCAAATTAAACCTGAATAAAAAATGAGGTTTTGAATCAAGAAATCATTTTTAATGTGGGTTAATGTATATCACATATTTATTTTCAATATTCTAAATTAATGGCTCATATAAAATTTAAAGGTTTTCTTTATAAGATTGTGTTTTCATAAGATTTAATTCCACAACTCATTATAAAGGTAGAGTATAAATGTACAAGGGGAATTTGTACCATCCATAATGACAGGGAACATATTCAACACAACCATACCTAGTTCGCAAGTCACGGTTAACACATTGTCCCCGAACAAGTTTTCATCTTTGAAAATGTTGCATTACATTTTCGACCGAAACTTGCTGGAATAACTCTTTTTCAACATAACAAATGCAAAAATCATTCAGGTACTCATCTATTATCCTCTTACTCAATTCCGTCTTCACATTCTTCATTGAAGAAAAAAAAATTTTCAACGCTAGTCGTTGCAATTGCTCACTTGTCCAAACACTGATGTTGTTACTTAAAACACAATTCATAAATATCCATATACGCCGAATAATTAATGTTTTCTAGGGACATCAGATTGTATTTTTTGATGGTAGATTTTACGTATAAGCACAACCTTTTTTTGTGATAGACCCTCTTACGACGAGTACACTTTAGGGTTTTATGTTGTAGTGACAACCGTTATGTGATTTTTATATTTGCATTTTGATCTACGAGATTATGATTTTATTATGATATTTACAATCGTAACATAATTATTGCCGCAACGTGTGAGGAACCCACCAATTAAATACAAACTCAAGATATAATTTACCCAAACATTAGATATTTCTTAAAAGATCACAACATGCAAATACATTAATTATATTTATAATTAATGTTTATGTCGTAATCACTTACACATCATACATCACCTACCTATTCGGGATGGATTTAGCATAGAGTTGTAATCAAGCCGAGTTAGCCTCCTCAAGCTCAAGCTCAAGCTCGTCAACTTTCGAACCGGCTTAAAAAAAATTTGTGCCAAAAAATTGAGCTATGTTATATATAATTCTAATCCACTGGTATTCATTCAATTTAGTTATTAGGTTTCCTATCATCATGTTCCCTATTATGATTCTACGTATTTTAATTGTTTATATAAATAACATATTTATCTTGTTTTATGTTTGATTCGACGAATTAGGTAAATGGAATTGAAACCATTCAAAATCCAGGAGGGAAACAACCATATCACAATTTGAGCGAAAGGGTTCAAATCTATGCCTGGTAAAATGGACGGGTTGGGTCGGATTGGGTAACGGATCAAAACGGATTCGGGGTCAAGATGAGTGTGGGTCGTCAAGATAGGTTTTAGTTCGGGTCTAAATGGATTGTTCTTAAAAAAATATGAGTTAATTTTCATTTTGGTCCCTATGGTTTTTAATTATTCTCTATTTTAGTCCCAACATTTAGATAATTCCTATTTTGGTCCCTATCCTTTTTAATTATTCTCTATTTTGGTCCCTATGGTTTTTAATTATTTTCTATTTTAGTACCAACATTTAGATAATTCCTATTTTGGTCCCTGTGCACGGTGCGGTTCGGTTTTGATAATCCACCGAAATCGAAACCGAAACCAATAGTTTCGGTTATCCATTATCCTTAACCGATCGGTTTTCGGTTAATCAGTTTCGGTTAATCGGTTTTTGATATGGTTTCGGTTCGGTTAAGAACGTTTAACCAATAGGTCGCTTTTAGCTTCTTTTTTCCCGGAGACATTTGTATTACGTTTTTATGTTGTTGTGGTTCACACCATGTTGCTTCTAAATTTCTAATATTTGCAGAAGATATTAATTTCAAACATGGAGAAATTGAGTTGCTATGGTTCACGCCATATTGTTGCCTTAATATCTTTTTATTCTATGATTTATTTATCTTCATTTTATATTAGAAGTGCCAATTATAAATAGAAAAAATCTGTTGGATTGTCATTTAGATGATCATAGATCAACACGTGGTGATTAGATTTTAGAATAATCACATTCTTACATATATGAAACACACAACAGATAGCAAAGATCTAGTTCATATTGATTCATAATTAACGTGCATGTTAACTAGTGAGTTAATTAAGCTCTAGTGCTTTAATGTTATATGTTGCTTCATTTTCTTAATTATCGGTTCGGTTCGGTTATGAATCGGTTATGGGATGCCTTTAACCATAACCATAACCGATCGGTCGGTTAATAAAGGAACCTTAACCATAACCGTCGGTTAATCTCGGTTATCGGTTAATTCGGTTCGGTTATGGTTCGGTTAACGGTTAATTTCGGTTAACGGATAAGGTTTGCTCACCCCTACCGTTCGGTACTAAAATAGAGAAAAATTAAAAACCACAGTGACCAAAATTAGAAAATATCTAAATTTTGGTACTAAAATAGAGAAGAATTAAAAACCATAGGGACCAAAATAGGAATTATCTAAATGTTGGTACTAAAATAGAGAATAATTAAAAACCATAGAGACCAAAATAGAGAATAATTAAAAAGGATAGGGACCAAAATATGAATTATCTAAATGTTGAGACTAAAATAGAGAATAATTAAAAATTACAGGGACCAAAATGGAAATTAACTCAAAAAATATATTTTTAGTTTAACTTAATTTGTGTTATAAGTAAACAAGTATACCGTTTGAATAATTTTTAGTGATATTCTCATCAAATATGTTATTATTCATTCTTAAATGTTTGAATACATAGTTTTTGGTAACCCATCTTGACCCGCATTGTGTTGAATGTTATCAATCTCAACCCATTCAATATTATGATGTTACCCACTTCAACCCATTATATTACAATTGTTTACTCAAACAAACTCATTTCCTTTGATATGGTAAAAATTGCTTACCTTATTCAAATCTCATGTCAAACATAATTTTTGTTTTTGTCTTTATTTTTATCCTTCTTTCTACTTTTACTGATTTTCTTTTTGGACTATCGCTGCTATGAAATTGCTCCGCCTCAAACGAAACCGTAGTTGATCTATACTTTTGCAATTCCTTTTTTTACATGAAACACTAGTAAGTGTTGGTGGTCTTTAATGATAGTGCTGTTTATTTATTTTTTTAGAAAGAGAAAAGAAAAGAGAAGAAAGCAAGAGGTAGGTGATGGGATGGTGTAGAGGCACACAAAACGGTTAACCGGTCGAAAACCGGTTTTGGAATAATCGAACAGGTTAACTGGTCAAAGTCTAGAAGCTGGTTTTTACCAATAACCGGTTCAGTTAATAACCGGTTTTTCAACCTCTAAAACCGAAACCGATATAATAACCAAAACCGGTTAACCGCAAAATAACTGATTTTTTACTAAGATAGACCGGTTAACAGGTTTGAAAAACCGGTTATTAACCTGTTTGGTCTCTTGAAACTTAAACCGGTCCTAAACCGTTGTTTTTTTCAAAAACCTATAACCAATACGAATAACCGGTTTAAAACCCGGTTTTTAACCGGTACCGGTTCGGTTAACCGGTTTTTTTGTGCATCTTTAGGGTGGTGGACCGGTGGTGGTGTGGTAGTCTGACGGTAGTGTTTGTTTGTTAACGACCAGAAGTTTGCATCAACTGCGAAGGAAACACTTAGTTTAACCACATGCATTCAAAGTGGCAAAAGTCGCTAGGCGCTCCTAGGTCGGAATAGCTCATTAGAGCGAGTAATTGGGCAGCACTCGGCCCTAGACGGGAGTACTCAGGTAATATTCAGAAAGTATTCGGCCTTGAAACAACTCCTTGGAGCGAGTACTCAGCCTTGAAGACCGACTTTTGCAACAGTGATCACATTAGTCGTAAAATAACACAAAAAGTCAAAAACCACACATTAACAGCAATAATTAGTACTTACTTGTATTTTATTAATAGTAATTATATATAAAAAAAAATGAATTTACAACTGGGGAGGATGAGAAGGGTGAGCAGCATGAGTGGTTGGACAATGATTAATCATAAAACAACGACAAAGGTATAGAGTAAGACACACTGGTTCTGTACTTCCAAACTTCCTATAACAATGACCACCACATTTAGGCATCGTGCATGGGAACATAGGCAGATCCTTGTGACACTTACGTTCAGGCACCACCAATCCACTACCTGCATATTTTAGATGCATGTTACTTAGTTTAACTATATATTTATTCAAACTGTATATCCAAAGTTCAAGCTCAATTCACTAGCAGTTTTTCATAAATTTAACTCAGAGCCGGCTTCTCTTGTTTAAATAAGAGGCAAGGGTCTAGGGCCCCTAAATTTTGAAGCCTCAATTGGCTATTTATTGTACGTATTATTTGTTTTGGTGTTTTGAATTACAGAAAATGTAGAGATGTCTTAATCGTTTCTATTTTTAAATGAGAAAGTTTGTTAATGTTCTCTTTTATATTCTTATATTTGTTTGACGTTAGAATAAATCTTATAATGGTACGAGGAAAAGATTTAGACGAGCTTTTTCCAGTGATAAATAAGGTAATCAAGATGAATAACATAGAGAGACATAGTTGTAATTTGTCAGTTATCACTAGCAAGTAAATATTGTGCTTTATAGTATTATTTGTTTATATCATTTATTGTTTATATGTATTTCATTAAAATGAATTTGATTTTCATAATCCAAACAATGACTTATCGGCCGATATATAATAATCCGTACTAATATTTTGACCAATCCTAATCCTACTTATTTTCACTCTTGTTTATAGGAAGATTTCATTGGCATAATCATCAAAATATTACGATCAAGTAATCTTAATGATTTTGACACTGGATTGTATTTAGTAGTGAAAACGAAAATTACAATTATCATTAGTTAACTGTTATTGAGTAAACTTATGTAAATAGGGACGAATTAACCTATTTTTATTATGAGTCATATTTTTTTATCGTAAGAAAAAATTTACTTACGAAAAGGACCTCAAATTTTATATTGCCTAGGACCGCAGAAAAACTTGAGACGGCCCTGCTTCGACTCAATACATGTGTGTGTGTGTGTTCGTAACTAAATTATATAACATGATATGCATTTATTACTTACTTTTATCATAAATATCTATAATAATATGTAATATGTAATTATTATAATCTTGTTCATGCTTACGAACCTAATCAAACTTGTTATATAAAGCACAAACTTGTTTAGTAAACGAGTTATGATGACGGGAGTAGGTACATCCCTTTAGCCGAACTAAAAGTATACCATGGCTGACATTTAGCTTGGATAACAAACAGCCCGGCCAACCTTAGCAGGGCTTGCCCAGTCATGACCTGGCTAAACTTAGCAGGGATACAACCAGATAAGGTAAAGTCTATTTCCCCTCTATAAATAGAGGGGAATACTACAAATTAAGGGGACCTGACATTACAAGGGAAACACACTTAGTATTCACTCTTTTCCTTTCTCTCTCTATCTAGATAACAAGCTTCTTTATGATCTTCCAATCTTGGCTTATCTCTAGCAAGACTTGAAGATCATTGTATGTTTAATTGTTTATTCCTTTTCCTGCTGGAATATATTTCTTACCCTACTCTCTTACTATTAACTTTGGTAAGCATCAAACACATATTTCCTCAATAGACTCTCATGGGTTATATTGTTCATCTTCATATGCTTTCTTTACATATTCATACGCTATAATATCATTATGTTGTATCGATTACTGACTTGAGCGTCGGAGTGTCCTCGGGGGTAACCCCCTTGGGCCCTCTAACGTAGGTTTTCTATGTTGTTGCAGCTAGGATCCATGCTCGGGATAACAAGGCATGACTTAGCCCGACTCAAGCCCGACCAGGATTCCGATACGTCAACATTGGCGCCCACCGTGGGGCACGAGACTAAACATCTTGTGTTCTTCCTGTAAAACCCAGGTTCATTTATTATGTGTTGAGGTTGTTATGATATTTCAACATTTTATTTTTAAGTCTGGTACAACTTGTTTCTGCATACTCGTACAATTTGTACAGCTGAGTGTTAGAAGACCTTTTTTATTTTATTTTTTTTTAACTATGCTAGTTTTCAGATATGCATAATCTTATGAATCTGCCAGAAACAAAACTAAGTGACAACTTGTACCATCAATGAATGAATCTCCGTCTCTTTTATTATATACACAAGAAGATAACACATTGTATTTTCCATCAAGAGTCATATATTCTTTATATTTATATTCTTATCAATTTTTGCATGTTGGGCTCAACTTGAGGTAAAGTTGTAAGACACGTCCAAAGCTTTTTTTTTTTTTTTATAAAAAAAAAAAAAGTTGCTTCATATTGTTCAAAAGCTGGAAAGCTGAATAAAGCTGAAAAAGTCAACTGTATGCTGAAAAGCTGAATTTTATGCTGAAAAGCCATAAAAAATTGAAAAAGCTGAGTTTTATGCAAAAAAAAAAAAAAAGAAGAAGCTAATTTTATTTTAAAAAAAAAGCCTTTTACAGCAACTCATTATTTGAGCTGCTTTTGTTTCTCAAAATATACGTTGTCTTGTTAGCAAAAAAAAAAAAAAGTATTGTCATGACATTTCTTCAGCAGCAAAGCTGCACTTTAACAAAGGAAAGTTGCTTGTACATACATGCAGGAAACTTTTAGGACAAAAGTAATGTCATAGCTATGAATAGCTATCCAAGAAAACTATTAAAGCTTTTACTTTTACTGACAATGTACAACATCATGCATTGAGAATATATTTATATAGTTCGTCATCAGAAGCTCAGCTATTTAGCAATGATATCAGAAATCTTTACCAGAGAATAGTTTACCAATACTATTGTAAACCTCAATATTCATTAAATAAAAAAAGAAGAAAAAAAACAAAAAGAAGAAGAAATGAAGCCAACAAAGAAAAGTTCTTTGTTTAGACCTGCAAAGTGCAGGAAACTTTTTTGACACAATAAAGCTGTCATGGCTAAGAGTAGTCATTCAGCAAAACTTTTGACATATTTTTATTTTTTCTGACATAGTATAGCATGTACCTTCCTATATTATGGCTTGTCATTTCATCATAGATATTGACATGAACTTTACCTTTATACAACGTGCAATAACAATGTTTGTTTTTATACCTTTTCATCTGAATCCCAGCTATTTAGTAGCAAGGTCAGGAAGCTGTATCAGCACAGCTTATCAGAGCCAACACAAGTTTTGTCACGGCTAAGAGTAGTCATTCTGCAAAACTATTAATATGTTTTATTTAAACTTTAGTGACAATGTGCATGGCATGGCTTATCAGAACCACTGAAAATACAATATTCGGTCAAAATAAAAGCAGAGATACCATTAGGCAGAGCTTTTACCACTGCTTAACTCAGCAAGTACCCGGCTAGGCTTGGCTGAACCACAAGTAACTATGTTTAACAAGAGCTCAAGAGGCTTGGCCAAGCCACCCTTCATGAAAACTGCTACGGTTATCTTGCTTGTAAAGACAAGATCTCCTTACTTTGAAATGTGTCAAATCACTTTCTTAGCAAGACATCAAAGTCACCTAACGTGATGGCATGGCTTCATTCTTACAAAGGAACTCAATTTATATTGCTTTACAAAGGCTAAAGTCGCTTTGCTTGCACCACGCAATGCTACATTGCCTTGGCTGAAGTCACTCTACTTTACAGAAGGCAATGTTATATTTCCCACAAAGAGCTAAAAAAGTTAACTTATTCGCCAAAGAACACAAAATACATTTTATCCTTGATATGGATAAACTCAAATTGTTCCCGTTTAATAGGAACTCATGTTTCCTTGCCTAATGGAAGGAAATATCATATCTCCATGAAAGAGGTCGAGTCATCATACATGACAAGTATCTACATCAACATTCAGGTCATCTAGTCTTGCTAATAGCAAGTTTTCTGTTTAGCCATGGCTCTCTCATAAACATATCACATAAACGTGACATAAAACTTCACCGTCCGTGCTAAGCTTACCAAGGCAGATTTCTAATAAATGAAGGCAAAATTCCTCCCAAACTAGGAATAACAAAGACATATGTTGGCTAAATCACATCTCAGCCTTGGCTGAGCGTTGCAAATCAGCCGAGCTAAATTTTCCCATAGCGTGGGGGTTAATACTCATATCTCGACTAAGCATACCAAGTCAGCTCGGCTAAAAATATTTATGACTGGAAACAGAATAATTTTTATCCTGGCTAAAGCGCAACAAGGAGACCTGGCTTTAACGCATTTTATCCGAAATACGACCATGCAAAAGCACTTGACGACGTGTTACTTTTGTTGAACAAGAAGATCAAATAATAAGGCAAAGCCTAAGTCATCTAACTTGAAATTACTCCAAACTTCCTTACTTTTAAAAAAAAAAGTATCAAGGTTGTCCCGTCTGACGAAAGGCAACTTGCTTTGACAAAAGCAAGTCACTTTCACCTTGACTTGCAAATAGCATGCGAGAGTTTGGCTACTAAACACCAACGCCGGTTACCTAGCACGACGGAATCCGACCTAGATTAGAAAACGCTCATGCTATATTGTTTAATAAAATCTCGAGTCACTTTGCCTAGAACAAGGCAAACATATCTTAAAATTTTGACATTCCCATCTTGCATGGAGTTGAAGAAGACATACATAACTTATATCTACCTTGAAATTATTTTTTATAAGCAATTGTTCATAATCTTCATAATTACCTTGCTACAACATTTCAACCAAGGTTGATATTTAGGCAAGGACCAATGATCCTACTTAAGAGTATTGGGAATAGGAATTTCCAGTTCTATCTTCCTTACCTAGAAAATTCATCAGAATAAACTCATGATAAGTTCAACACTACTGATGCTATCTTGGTAGTATTGAACTGGGGGCTAGCATGGTATCATACCACTAAAGTCAAACTGATTACATAGACAAATATTTCATGATATGAAAAAACATTATCATGACAATACAATACTTTATTCTTAATGAGTTACAGGCTTGTCCTTCTCATGTAAAGGGTGAGCACCTCATAATGAAGCTCCATGGGGTCCGGCCTTGACCTACCCATGTAAAGGGTGAGCACCTGTTACAATACTGCTCCGTGGGATCCGGCCTTGACCTACCCATGTAAAGGGTGAGCACCTGTTACAATACTGCTCCGTGGGATCCGGCCTTGACCTACTCACGTAAAATAACGCGCGTAAATACAAAACTGTCAAAATTCGACAAACTATAGCATAATCAAATGCTTGGCAACAATCTCTAGCTAAGAGTGCCTCTTATCAAAGGTAGTTCGTAAGCACTCCAACATACCGAAGTTTCCGGTTAAGTAAATTGCATTTTCTCCAGTTGACGAGGCGCTATGGAAAACTTGCCCTCTTACTTAGGCTCATATAGCAAGAAGTGTATCTACGAATACGTCAATTAAATACTGCTTTCAATGTCAAGAAAGCCTTATGCTAAGGGAAATTTTGTCAAAATACTTTCCTTCCATAGCTTTAAATATCTACTCATTGTCATGGGATTTTCGAGACAAGATATGATCATAAGGTCAAACAATGGCATGTAGTAAAGCTAACCTTATGTCATGCCTCTAATCATTTTTTATATCCTTGGTTACTACCGACATGGTGAGGACCAGTTGATAAAACACATATACTGCATGTATTGCTAAACTTGTCACAGCCAAAACTTGTCACAGCCAAAACTTATCACAGCTAAACATGTCACGGCCAAACGTGTTAGGGCCAAACGTGTAAATGCCAAACTTGTCACAGCCAAAACTTATCACAGCTAAACATGTCACGGCCAAACGTGTTAGGGCCAAACGTGTAAATGCCAAACTTGTCACAGCCAAAACTTATCACAGCTAAACATGTCACGGCCAAACGTGTTAGTGCCATACGTGTCACGACTAAACATGTCATGACCAAACGTGTCACGACCAAAACTTATCACAGCCAAAACTTGTCATGGTCAAAAGTGACACAGCAAAAAATGTCACGGCCAAAATTTTCCTGACTAGTACATGGCACGGCCAAATGCGTCATAGTCAAATATGTCTTGGTCAAAAAATGATGATCATATTTGATCTAACTAAGCCTTACTAGGAAAAAACAGTCTTGGACTAATAGACATCAGGTGAAAAGGCAAAAACTCCACCTAATGACGTATCATGAGGTCTAGCTTACCTTCGTTTTTTGCTAAAGGGACAAAAACCTTGCCTATAACAAGGCTTGCGTTCAAATCAACCAAGAAAGTTTTTCTTGCATTATTCAACAGTACAAGACTGTGATTAACCACCTAGTCTAATAAGACAATACCCCATCTCCAAGCTCAATGTCTTACAATAAGCATGCGCATAATCTGAAGAATACAATGCATTTGCATGATGGAAGAGACAAATATGCAAATATGCAATCCAATTCACACACGGTACCTCCTCACGTGATTGGTGACACGTATAAACAATCTATATTTTTGGTTTTACCTTATATGAGTGATACTTCAGAAACCATCTCAACACAACTTTGTGCTATATCCAACATTTGTATGTGGAGTTAGAAGCCACACATATGCATTAAGAAACAATGTCTAAAACTTTCAAAAAGCATCTCCTCAATCAGGCCACCTTGCTTTCCCTTGTCAAGGGAGCCTTGTCCCAGCCATGCTGCCTTGCACGTTCTCACTCAGGTTATTTTACATGGTTCCAACAAATAAACTTCTTTTCTATCTAAGCAACCTTGCTTGGTCTTACTCAGGGAGCAATGTCTCATCAATTGTCCATGTCTGGTTATGCCCAGCAAGCATTGGCCCAACAAGTTGCCTTGCCGACCTCACTTGGGCAACTTGACCTTACCTTAAAGCTTGTTTCAGCACAACAAGAATAATGCTCAAAGCTATGTGTATCCTTATAGCCAAGGATCAAATTACCACACCGACAACAAAATAAAAGAAGATAGAATCAATTATGCTAGAATCAGTTGTGGTAAACTAATCATAAAAAAACTCAGAAAGTTTAGATTTAGCAAACCAAATTTTGCAAGGTTGAAGTTAATATTTTCAAAGTGGAGATCCCGCAAGTCAAAGGACAAAAACACTAAAGAAATAAAAAGTATGAGTCGAGTCTAGTATAATGTAGTTAAAACTACATCACACTAGACTGGGGGGATGATGACGGGAGTAGGTACATCCCTTTAGCCGAACTAAAAGTATACCATGGCTGACATTTAGCTTGGATAACAAACAGCCCGGCCAACCTTAGCAGGGCTTGCCCAGTCATGACCTGGCTAAACTTAGCAGGGATACAACCAGATAAGGTAAAGTCTATTTCCCCTCTATAAATAGAGGGGAATACTACAAATTAAGGGGACCTGACATTACAAGGGAAACACACTTAGTATTCACTCTTTTCCTTTATCTCTCTATCTAGATAACAAGCTTCTTTATGATCTTCCAATCTTGGCTTATCTCTAGCAAGACTTGAAGATCATTGTATGTTTAATTGTTTATTCCTTTTCCTGCTGGAATATATTTCTTACCCTACTCTCTTACTATTAACTTTGGTAAGCATCAAACACATATTTCCTCAATAGACTCTCATGGGTTATATTGTTCATCTTCATATGCTTTCTTTACATATTCATACGCTATAATATCATTATGTTGTATCGATTACTGACTTGAGCGTCGGAGTGTCCTCGGGGGTAACCCCCTTGGGCCCTCTAACGTAGGTTTTCTATGTTGTTGCAGCTAGGATCCATGCTCGGGATAACAAGGCATGACTTAGCCCGACTCAAGCCCGACCAGGATTCCGATACGTCAACAAGTTACTTGCTCGAACTCATTTAAGATTGACTCGTTTGATCGAACTTTTAGTGACATGATCTTGAGTAGTTCATAAACAAGATAAATTTGGGTTGTTTATGGCCCTAATCCATATCCAAAGGTGTTTCCAATGGATTTATAAGTTATATATCTTTTAAATCAAACAGATGGAAATTATAGATTACCTGGGCCCATGAGAAAAGCAAGAAATGCGAAGATGATCACCAATGACTTAATCATATTCATGTTTGATACATAGTATGTTGTGGTATGTACGTACTTATATAGGAGATGAGATTAAAGTTCATTCATTTATTACCACATTTATTGCTGGCTTTAAGAAGACAGACGTCATATTATAAAAAAATAATAGTCAGAACCAAAGGGTTTTTAGTCTTTTAGTTACCCTCTTGACTTTCTTATAAACATTGAATTCGAACCCGAGCTAAGACATATTTGTTAAGTCAAGGTCAATAAATTACCTAGTTATAGGGTTCTTCCGGTGATGGGCTCTGGTGTATGCCAAACTTAAGATTGCCTCTTAATTGTTAAGAGATTATGAACATTAAAAGGTAAGATATTTATGATCATTAAGAAGTTAGTAAACAACCACCAAGTGATTGTTATGGTTTTTTTTCTCTCAAAAAAATTGAGGGTTTAATTCTGTATTGAATAAAAAAGTAGCTTAGAGAGAGTATGTGAGTTTATTCATTAAATATAAATATGGTTTATAAATGAAAACTCATTAGTTCTTAAACTCTATCGGGATATTCCTTTTAAATATTAAAGATAAGTATGTGTTTGCATTAAATCATATTGAAATTATTTTGCTTTTTAACACCAAATATTACATACATATATATGCACACATATAGAATAATTTATAAATACACTTGAGTTGAGAAAACTTGGTATAAATTTTGATTGTTTTTCTTTCTTTCTTTTTGGTATTTAGATTATGAGCGTCAATCGTGTCGGGTTGACGAGTTAGCGGGTTATCAACGAATTTACAGATTGTAAGTTAGTTCTTGGTTGAAAGTATACAATTATGTAAATTATAATTATAAAGTATGAAATTAAAAATAAACTGATTTGTATGTTTAACTTGAAAAAAACTTAAAATCATTTTTTAAATTAAAAAATATAAATTGTGTTACTCGATCAATTAAAATATGGTAAATAATCAAAAGAAAAACAACTAGATATATGTTGCAAGAAAGAAAAAAATAAAAAATAAAAATTTTGAAACCTTAAACGGATCAACTCGAACACGACCCGTTTTTTAAACGAGTTATAATTGCCAACCCAAAACTTGATTATTTTCGTGTCGTGTCCGGGTCATGTTTCAGGTCGTGTCAGGAATTGCCACCCCTAATTTAGATACACAATATTGTTACCAAAGGGCTTCTAGCCTCATAGTACTCCTTTGAGTTCTCTATGAAATGTCTTGGGTTCGAATCCGAGCCGAATCATATTTGCTGAGGCAAGGTTGGGGGTTCACCTAGTTGTGGGGTTCCTCTTGGGGTGGGCTCAGGCGTACGCCCCAGAGCATCAAATCCGAGAGAACGGTTGAAATCTAATCTTGGGTGTCCTTGTACCAAGTCGTTCAAAAAAAGATACACAGTATTGCTATTATAAGAAAATAAAAAAATGTAAATAAAAAGGTTAGAGTAAATTACACAAATCGTCCTTTATGTTTTGAACATTTTTCACTACTTGTCATTTTCGTTCAAAATTGACTTAAATCATTCTTTATGTTTGAGTAAATTACATAAGTCGTCCGTTATGTTTTAATCATCTATCACTACTTGTCCTTTCCATTCAAACCTTGTTAATTTTTTCCCAAGAAGCTCCCATGACTGAGGTTTTCATGGTCAAACCAAGATCAATTAACCCGCAAATCGACTGATCGGAAAGAAAAATCTTTTGGTTCACTCCCAATTGTGGATCAATTAACCTAAGAATACCAATGAGGCATTGCCTCAATATTACCCCATGATTCTTCCAAATGATAGGTTTTAGGTTCAAATCTCTCTCGCAGTGAAAAAGGGGTCTGAGTGGGGGTCAGGGGGCTTTTCCAATGGGGTTTCCTCATGGGTGGTTGTGGTGACTCATGAGAGGTCCTGATAACTAGACATTGATAACATGGTCTGGAAACAGTAGGCTCACACGATTGAGACCTTCGTCTTTGAAAAAAAATAACCTAAGAATGAGGTTTTCATGGTCAAACCCAGATCAATTAACTATCTTGTCTCTCTCTCTCCCCACCATTTTCGTAGCAATCAATAATGCATGTATCCTTTTAACTTAAAAAAATACCCTAATGTGTATTGCATGTCTATCTAAATATAATTTTTAATGGGGCTAGCGCAAAAGGACGAAGCGAGCAATATTTAGAAACATAAAGAATGATTTAAGTCAATTTTGAACATAAAGGACAAGTAGTGAAAATGCTCAAAACAAAAATGACGATTTGTGTAATTTATTCAAAAGGTTATATGCGTTTGCTATACATATATTACATATTTGGTTTTACTGTTATACAATATAAAATATTATTATGTTACATATGTATAACAAATATTTATGATTTTTTTTTATTTTTTTATTTAATTCGTTGTCTAGAAAATCTACGTATGGTGTATACGAGGTCTTTCCACGGAAAATAGTAAAACAAAAAATATGTATTTTTTTGTAGGTAAACACTAAACAGTAAACAAACTAACTTAAACAACAAATATGTATATTCTAGAACAATCTTATTACACCATTTTCTCTCAGAAATACAATACAAACACATAAACGTGTGTTTAGTGTGTGCGCATTTCAAAACTACAATGGCTACATTCCCCAATGTCGCCATCATCCTGGTTGTGCACCTACTCATCTCCGGCAACCTCACCGCGGCGACATGGTGCGTAGCCCGAACCGACGCCGGAGAAGACGCGTTGCAGGATGCGCTTGACTACGCCTGCGGTACCCGAGCCGACTGCGGTCCGGTACAACAGTCCGGACCGTGTTTTCTTCCGAACACCGTCCGGGCTCACGCTTCCTACGCATTTAACAGCTATTACATGCACTCCTCCATGGATCCTGCCGCCTGTGACTTCGCCGGAACCGCCACCGTAGCTAAAACTGATCCCAGTTCGTACAATTTACCGTTTTGCCATCACAAACGAATATTATTATCGGTCTCGTAGCTTAAATATTTTTTTTTTCTTTTTTGGGTATTTTTGTCTTCCCCCCAGGTTATGGATCTTGTGTTTATCCGGCTTCTCCGAGGTATGTCCGAATTCCTACACTATTTACGTAATATCGTCGAGATTAAAAAAATGTCACATCTCCGTAAGGAAAAGAAAACAGTAAACTTCTCTTTTACTCCATGTGGTTTGACAAAAGTAACCATTTTCATCCAAATTTTGAAATTTTGCAATTTTCCTCCATTAGTTTCAGAAAAATAACCATTTTCATCCAAAGTCCATTTAAACTTTGGATGACAATGGTTACTTTTGTCAAACCACAGGGACTAAAATGGTTAATTTTCTGAAACTAATGGAGGAAAATTGCAAAATTTCAAAATTTGGATGAAAATTGTTACTTTTGTCAAACTACATGGAGCAAAAGAGAAGTTTACTCAAAAGAAAATATTCTTAAAAATATAAGAGTAGATTACATGAATTTTTCTTTATATTTACTCATTTTACTTTACGAATGAAATCTTTTATTAGAAATATTTACATAAAACACTTTAAAAATAAAAATTTTAAATAGTTTTTATCCTTAAAATTACATAAATCATCATTTAAATAATTACATAAATAATCATTCTTTATATTAAAAAAAGGATGAAATTTATTATAAATTTAAATTTTCAAAAATGATTTTGTAAATATTACAAATAAAGAACAATATTTTAAAATAATTGAATATAAAAGACGATTTATATAATTACTCAAAATATAACGTAAAGGCTTAAAATTATCTATAATTTTTAAACAATTTTAAGGGTTAACCATTAATGTACCATGAAAAGCCGATATAACGCCTTATTTTTAATAGAAAATGAGTCCCCCTCTGATTGATCTATTTCGAGCTCCTGATGTTTATTCTATTGAGTCAACCAATCTCGGTTGTGGTTTCCCTTGATTGGATCACCA
The DNA here is from genome assembly GCA_009363875.1 of Mikania micrantha. NCBI lineage: Eukaryota > Viridiplantae > Streptophyta > Magnoliopsida > Asterales > Asteraceae > Mikania > Mikania micrantha. The sequence goes on along the minus strand of SZYD01002430.1, from coordinate 30,612 downwards.
AATAGTGCACAACTAATTTTGTATATTAAAATTCTTAAATTTGTATAAAAACTAGAGGTTTAACCCGCGCGTTGCGGCGATAACCTTGTATTAAACAGAAAAAAAACATGATATCTACTCAATTAAAATTATTCAAAAAATAAATAAAGTCATACCACTCTTCGATCATGATTTTGGTGATAACATCACAAACATCAAAACGTAGACAAAACATACACAACATTTATTAATCCGTCATAAAAAAATTAGATTAAACCGTCACAAGAGTTATTGTGAATCAAAAGGAATATGAACCCAACTAAAAACGCAAAATGTTAAAAATTTTAGAACTAAAAAAAATAAAAATTTGTAGTTGTAATCAAAATACAAATATTTAATTATTATTATTATTATTTAATTATTATAGCTTTTATATAGTTATTATTATTTAAATAATTCTACTGTTATTATTTATATAATTGTTATTATTTGAATATTATTATTATTCATGCTGCGTCATTGCAGTTGTGAATTGTATATATAGTATAATTGTATATTAAAATTTTTAAACTTGTCTAAAAATAGATTTAGGTTTTTTATGCAAAATTAGTATCAACTCATAAATTAGTTTAAAATTTTTTGATAGGCATTTCAACATTTTTGAAAAAAAAGGAATTAATACATTTTATTATATTATAATCAATTAATAAGTAGTTAACTTTTAGTCTTTTATTATTAAATGTTTAATTCTTTTAAAAAATATTACTTGTTATGAAAAGGGTAAACGGAAAAATGATTTGAATTCTTTTGAAATTATTGCTGGTAATTTGTAAAGTCAGAGACTCAGAGAAGGACATGTCTATGTTGGCTGTTCGCGTGCGAAATGTGTAGGTTTTGTTCTGTGAGTTTGTACACGTGTCGCCATCAAAGAAGGTTGTTGTTTTTGGATTCCTTATCAACCCTTCGATTACTGTGTCGCCTACATGGCTACATGCTTAATTTAACAGGAAATCACAACTAATGTTATTCGTACACCCCTTGTTAGACATGAAAAAAAAAAACCGGTTCGGTTAACCGTAACCGGTTATTGGAATTTGTTTTTAGGTTTTTGAATAAGTCGGTGGTTTAGGATTGATTTGAGGTTTTAAGAGACTAAATTGGTTATTAACTGGTCCAACTTATGAAAAAATCGGTTATTTGGCGGTTAACCAGTTCGGTTATATATCGGTTTTAGTTTTAGATTTTAAAAAACCGGTTATTGGTAAAAACCGGTTGCCAGACTTTGACCGGTTAACCGGTTTGGTTATTTCAAAACCGGTTTTCCACCTGTTAACCGATTTGTGCACCTCTTCCTCTTGTGCGTTTCGTATAAGTGTTAATGATTAGATTCATATACGTCTCGTATAGGTCTTTGCACATTGTATAGGTCTTATACGCAATGTATACGTAATTAATCATTGTCAAATCATTAGATATTAAAGGGGCTAATGCCTCGTATAAACCTATATGAGGCGTATAAGATTGTTAGGGTATTCAAATAAAAAAAAGTTAAGTGTGTGAATAACCGGTCCTAAAAATTATCTGCCATGTTTTTAAACATTAAGTGATTAAACTTTCTAATAGTTTGCTATTTTTCATTTTCTCTTCTTATTATCGGGAATATTACGTAAATTAGGGGCGAGCCTTGAAAGAACTGGGGTATTAACGTTTTATAAAAAAAGAAACAGAATCTTTAAATTAATCAATTTAACGGTGTAGTATAAATAAAATATATTTCAATTTTGAATTTTTTATGTCAAAATTGGCAAGGTCGTTATATAATCAGTAGGGCTGTTAACGAACGTCCAGAGGTCGTGTTTTCGACTTTGAACTTGTTCACGAACGCTAACCGAACGTTCTTGTTTGTATTTCCTCCTTTTGTCTTTGATTTGTTTCCATATGCTTGATGTTAGTGTTTCCAAGTGTATGATGGTTATTGTATACCTCTAGTATACCTAGAGAAGACTTTATATTGTTCTAATTTTGGTGATAGTGGATTTGAAGCGGCTCTAGTAGTCCCGTGGTTTTTACTATCACTTTGAGAGGTTTTCCATGCTAAAATCTTGGTGCTCTTTATTGTTTTAGAATTCTCTATTCGTTTGTATCCTCATAGGTTCATTTGAGTTGGGAAAATTTGGTCAAACGAAGATAATTCCGCATTTGTTGTTACCGTTGTGACGGGGTTCGTGTTTTTCCCATCAAAGTGGTATTAGAGCCATTGGTTCTTGATTTTGGTTATATACACTCACTTGAACGATGGATGCAAATACAAGTAGAATGGTTAATTTAAATGGTTCTAATTATCATGTTTGGAAAGGAAAGATGGAAGACCTTCTTTATGTGAAGGATTATTATTTGCATGTCTTTAGTACGGATAAACCTGACAACAAAACAGATGAAGAATGGAGCATTCTACATAGAAAGGTTTGCGGGTATATTCGTCAATGGGTTGATGATAATGTTTTGAACCATATTAGCTGGGAGACTCATGCTCGTACTTTATGGAACAAGCTTGAGGAATTGTATGCTCGTAAGACCGGGAACAATAAGTTGTTTTTGATTAAACAATTGATAAACTTGAAGTATCGTGATGGAACTCCTGTTACTGATCACTTGAATGTTTTTCAAGGTGTTATTAATCAACTTGAATAAATGGGCATTAAGTTTGAAGACGAGATACAAGGTTTATGGCTCCTCGGTACTTTACCGGATTCTTGGGAGTCTTTTAGGACATCATTGTCCAACTCTGCAGCAAATGGTATTATTACTATGGAACTGGCTAAGGGTAGTATTTTAAATAAAGAGATGAGAAGAAAGTCACAAGGTTCCTCTTCACACTCAGATGTCTTAGTCACAGAAAGCAGGGGGAGAAGTCAAAGTAAAGGTCCGAGTAACAAAGGGAAGCATCGTAGCAAGTCAAGAGGAAAAAATGATGATTTTGAGTGCTATCATTGTTGCAGAAAAGGGCATACAGTCCGGTCTTGCAGACAACTAAAAGGGAGAACAAGAAGGCTAATTACAACAATCAAAAGAACAACCATAAGAAAGATGATGGTGGTAATGACAGTGCAGAAGCAAATACTACTACCGATGAGTTCTTTATTTGTTGTGATTATGATATGGTGAACGTTGCACATGATGATTCGATTTGGGTTGTTGACAGTGGTGCTACCTGTCATGTGACATCACAAAGGGATTTCTATACATCTTACACACCCGGTGACTTTGGGAGTGTTAAGATGGGCAATAGTGGGCTATCTAAGATCGTTGGTGTTGGAGATATTTGTTTGAAGTTTGGCACTGGGATGGAGTTGGTTTTACACAATGTAAAACCGTGAACATCTACTTTCGAATTTGAATAATCCTGGTCGATTGGCTTGAATCTCTCTAGGTAAATATTTAATGCGTTCCCCGACCGGAGACACTTTCGCTTGCGCTGTTGCGGTTGCTACACAGAGCAGTTTGTGTTAGGAGGGAACGAGGCGAAGCGCTTAACAGGACCCGTTGCCAGCTTTCAAAGTCAAAGCTAGAATTCACTTTAGCTAATACGAGTACCATATGTTCCAGATATTCGACTTAATTTGATATCTGCAGGTACACTCGATGAAGATGGTTACCATAATAGCTTTGGTGATGGTAAGTGGAAACTCACTCGTGGTTCTTTGATCGTGGCAAGAGGTAAAAGAGATTCAAAGCTCTACACGACGCATCCAAAGATCTCTAAAGATTCAGTTCACTCATTGGTGAATACAGATATGACTGAGTTATGGCATAAGAGACTTGGTCACATGAGTAAAAAAGGGATGTCTTTATTGTTGAAGAGAAATGCCTTGTCAGGTGTGCGTAATGTTCATTTGAAGAAGTGTTTTCATTGCCTTGAAGGTAAGCAAAACAGAGTTACCTTTAAGAGTCATTCTCCTTCTAGGAAGGAAAGAATACTTGATTTGGTGCATTTCGATGTATGTGGTCCTATGAAGACTAGATCACTTGGCGGCTGTTCATACTTGTCACATTCATCGATGATCACTCAAGGAAGGTTTGAGTTTATTCTTTAAAATCTAAAGATCAAGTATTTGATGTGTTTAAGCAGTTTCATGCCCTAGTGGAAAGACAAACTGGGAAGAAGCTTAAGTGCATTAGAATGGATAATGGAGGTGAATACATTGGTCCCTTTGATGCTTATTGTAGAGAGAAGGGTATTCGACACCAAAAGAGTCCTCCGAAGACACCACAATTGAATGGTTTAGCTGAACGGATGAACAGAACATTGGCTGAAAGAGTTAGATGTTTGCTTTCACATGCAGGATTGCCTAATTCTTTTTGGGTGAGGCTTTAAATACAGTTGTACATGTTATTAATCTTACCCCTTGTGTTCCTTTGTCTTTTGATGTTCCAGACAGGGTTTGGAGAGGCAAAGATGTTTCTTACAATCATTTGAGAGTCTTTGGATGCAAAGCTTTTGTACACATTCCCAAAGATGAAAGATCAAAGCTTGATGTGAAGACTAAGCCATGTATATTCCTTGGTTATGGCCAAGACGAGTTCGGGTACAGGTTATATGATCCAGTTTTGAAGAAACTTGTAAGAAGCCGAGATGTTGTGTTTATGGAAGATCAAACTTTGAAAGATATTGAGAATGTACAAATGGTTCCTCAATATAGTGATGATCTTGTTGATTTGGATCCGGTTCCTCCACAACATTCTGAGCCACAAAGTGGAGATGAGACTCAAGTAGATCAACAACTTGAAAATGGTGATGTTGTTAATCCAGAGTTACCAATACCAGATATGCCTGCATTTGTCCCACTTAGGCGGTCTACCCGAGACCGTCATCCTTCCACCGTTTTTCTGCTGATGAGTATGTCTTACTCACTTATGTGGGAGAGCCTGAATGCTATGCAGAGGCCATGGAAGATGAACACAAAAGAGAGTGGGTTGAAGCCATGTAAGATGAGATGAATTCCTTGTATGAGAACAATACTTTTGAGTTGGTAAAGTTGCCTAAGGGCAAGAGAGCTTTGAAAAACAAGTGGGTCTACAAATTGAAGACTCAAGAACACACCTCACGACCTCGGTACAAGGCTAGATTGGTGGTCAAAGGGTTCAGTCAAAGAAAAGGTATTGATTTTGATGAGATTTTCTCTCTAGTCGTGAAGATGAGTTCTATTCGGGTTATTCTTGGTTTGGTTGCTAGCCTTGATCTTGAGGTTGAGCAAATGGATGTCAAGACCGCATTCCTTCACGGTGACTTGGATAAGGAAATCTACATGGATCAACCTGAAGGGTTTCAGGTTAAGGGCAAAGAAGACTGTCTGTAAGCTTCAGAAAAGTCTTTATGGGTTGAAGCAAGCACCTAGACAGTGGTACAAGAAGTTTGAGTCAGTTATGGGGGAGCAAGGCTACCGAAAGACTACTTCAGATCACTGTGTTTTCTTTCAGAGGTTTGGTGATGATGATTTCATCATTTTATTACTTTATGTTGATGACATGTTGATTGTTGGAACGAATGCAGATAGAATTTTATAGCTGAAGAAACAATTGAGCAAGTCTTTTCTATGAAAGACTTGGGCCAGCAAAACAGATTATGTGCATTCGGATTACTAGAGATAGAGCTTCAAGGAAGTTACACATGTCACAAGAGCAATACATTGAAAGGGTGCTTTGCAGATTCAACATGGCCAATGCTAAAGTTGTGAGTTCACCTCTTACTCCCAACTTTAAGCTAACTGATAAAGATTGTCCTTCTTCTGAGAAGAGATTGAAGAAATGGATAGGGTTCCATATGCCTCAGCAGTTGGAAGTTTGATGTATGCAATGGTGTGTACTAGGCCTGACATTGCCCATGCAGTTGGTGTTGTTAGTCGGTTTCTGTCAAATCCGGGTAAGAAGCATTGGGAAGCAGTTAAGTGGATTCTTAAATTGGGCTTATCATTTGGGGATAGGGAGCCGATGCTTGTTGGTTACACAGATTCTGATATGGCAGGAAATAAAGACAACATGAAATCCACTTCTGGATATTTGATGACCTTTGCAGGGGGAGCTGTGTCATGGCAATCTAGATTGCAAAAATGTGTTGCTTTGTCTACCACAGAGGCTGAGTATTTGGTAGCAACAGAGACATGTGTCGCACCCCGAGAAATCCCGTCCCTTCCTGGGGCGCGAGCATCAACAGATTGTCAGGATCGCAGTCTCCGGTCTCACTGTTGCGAGACCTACATGTCTGGTTGCGTACGTACATCCAATAACTTGGATAAAACAGTTTTGTAAAATCAGAGTTGCGGAAGTTTGATAACATCAAGCAGATAAAGTTCATAAATTTCGGAAGCGTTAATTAAATAGTTTTCAAAATGATAAGTAACAACAGTTGCGGAAGCGATTAAAGATGTTTAAGATGTCATAACATAACAAATGATAGTAAATGTTTAAGAGCCTAAGACACATATGTAGATGCATGGACTCCATCCTAGCATCCTAGATTCCTTGTGCGCGTGCCTTAGTTACCTGAGAAAACATGCGAGTAAAAGGGTCAACACAAAGGTTGGTGAGAGCACAGGTTTGAATCAGCAGTAAACATCAAAATGTTTAAAGTAGTTGTTTGTAGTTTTATATATCATATGCGGGTTCGAAACCGAAGCTAACATGCTGCCTCCCGCCATATCCATCCAACAAGATATGGCAATGTTTATTGGTCAATTATGCACTGTTCCAACCTCCAGTCGGGGTGTCCATACGGCGCACAACAGTGGGGCTTGTCAGGCCCAAATAGTACTATTCAGAATTACCACGCTAAGCGCTACGCGCTATTAACGGTTCGAGATGTGTTTAATGAGGACTTATCAGTTTTGTGGATGAGTGCCACACATATGTATATACGATATTAGCATGTACAAATGAAACCAAAAGTATGTATGTTGATCAAAATCAGTTGTATGCAATGTTTTCTCCCCCAAAGGTAGAAAATGTAAAAAGGGGCCGTGAACTCACCTGATGAAGCAGTTCCGGTTTATGTGATGTTCGCGACTGCGAAAGCTAGCAGTCCTGCTAGTAAGCACCTATGATCATATAGGTGTAAGTATGTGTTTTGTGATGCGTTGTATTCCATACAACTCCAAGTGTCGGTGTGCTCAACCGAGTATGTGTGTGTTGATTTGTGTTGACTCGACGAATCGTTGGTGACACGATTGTTGTGTCTATGTGCCTTGATGCGCATAAGACACCAAATGCATCCTATGACTCTAATCACGTAAGTTTCCATTTTTAGAAAGTTTTCAATTTAGGAAAGTGTGGTTATGAAATTCCATTTCATAAAACTAATAGCTCTAGTATGTTTGTAAAAACACGTTTATACACTTAAAAACATCGTTTGCGCATAAACCACCATTTATGCCGTTTTGCCCAAATAAAGTTTCTAAAATAGTAAGTACTTGTTTAAAAGCTCGTTTTCACAAATTAAGGTTTCCAAATATGTTAGGAATCATTTCTAAACATGTTTCAATAATCAAAGTTCATCAAAACTCTTTAAAACATCAAAAGCCCTCTTTTGATTTATAAAAGTTTCCATTTTTAGTAAGTTTCTATAAAACCAAGTTTTTGACAAAATCAAATATCCCAATGTGTTTCTAAACACTTCAATACACATTTAACAATATCTAGACATGTCTAACATGTCTAGATCATCACAAATCGAAGACTTGCAACATAAAAGTTTCCTTTTATGGCAAGTGCACCAAAACATTATCAAATCAACCAATGACTAAACCAAAACTCAAATCTAACATCTTAGACTTCAAAATCAGTAGATCTAACTCATCTAATACATCAAATCACCAACACATTCTAGCACAATAACCAAACGGAGTTGCATGTGGGTTTTTACCCATTGCATGTGCGATCTAACTATAGATAAACACAAGAAACTACCTTAGAAGCTTAAATCCGTGGTTGAACAGATTCTGGAATCCAAATGGTGGCTGATGATGAGCTCCTAGCTTGTAGATGGCTTCCAAGAACTCTCCTTGAGCTTCAATAGCTTCAAATCACTCCAAGGTTGCAAGGAAGAGCTTCAATAATGCTTCTAGGGGGTATGGATGGTGGTTCCAGTAAGCTTTGGTCGAGTATAAAGTGTAAGAGCTCGGAGAAATGAAAGAGAAACGAATGGGAATGAGTTGGAGTTGTTTATAAAGAAATTTTGATCTGCATGGCCTTCGCGTACCGCGGAGGCCGATCAAAATCTTCTATCGCGTACCGCGATGAAATTCGGGAGTCTCGACTCCCGGTTTGCTTCGCGTACCGCGAAGAACTTCGCTGAGGGACTTGTCGCGTACCGCGACGGGTCCATCTCCTTGTTTTTCGATTTCGATGATACGATTTTGCTCGTATTCAATTTCTAACGTTTATCTAAAGCATCTAATGCTCATTTAAGCACGTAAATACAAATAGCACATAAGTTTGATTGATCACCAACGTTCGTGAGTCTCGTGTGTGTGTTTCGATAATTCCTTGAATTATCTTCGATAATTTGTGTTCGTGTTCTACGAAGTGTTTGTACGCTTGATTAATCCTAATCAGCGTGTAATGCACAATAATAGTCCAAGCTATTGTTTTGTGTTTGTGTTTAGCTCATCTAATTAAACATAATTAAATGAAATGCAACAAGTATGAATGTGAAATACGTAGAGTTTAAGAGTTGCAATTTACCTGAAATTGCCGGGTGTCACATCATCCCCTTGTTGAAAGAAATTTCGTCCCGAAATTTGGTTGTTGTTGATAGTGTTTGAGAAGCAAGAGTGGTTGAGAAACAAAAATTTTCTGGTTGTTACATCATCCCTTGTTGAAAGGAATTTCGTCCCGAAATTTATTCGTTGTTGTCGGTGTTCGACGTTGTTTGTTTGGAGAGATGGGGATATTTGCGCATCATCTGATCTTCACGTTTCCACGTGAATTCAGGTCCGCGTTTCGAGTTCCATCGGACTCCGACAATCGGAATCCGACTTTGCTTTAGTTGTTTGACCTTTCGGTCCAGAATCGCCACCGGCTCTTCTACGAACAGTAGTTGTTCATCCACCTGGATTTCATCTGGTGGAATTACGAGTGTCTCATCAGATAAACACTTCTTTAAGTTGGAACTCCATCGAGTTCCGCTGGAAGGTTGAGTTGGTATGCTATCGGACCAATCCTCTTCAGGATCTCGAATGGTCCAATATACCGTGGGTTCAGTTTGCCTCGTTTACCGAAATGAATGACGCTCTTCCAAGGTGAAACTTTCAGAAGGACTTTGTCTCCTACCTGAAATTCCATAGGTTTCCGGCGTTTGTCGTCATAGCTCTTCTGACGATCTCGAGCTGCTGCCATGCGGTTTCTGATTTGCACGATTTTCTCCGTAGTTTCGTGTACAAGTTCCGGGCCGGTGAGCTGACTGTCGCCCACTTCCGCCCAACGGATAGGTGATCGGCATTTCCTGCCATAGAGGCCTCAAAAGGCACCGCCTTGATACTTGTGTGGTAGCTGTTATTGTAGGAGAACTCTACCAACGGTAGGTGAGTTTCCCCGCTATTGTCGAAGTCTACTACGCACGCTCGTAGCTCGTCTTCAGGAGTTTGTATGGTGCGTTCGCTCTGGCCATCAGTTTGTGGGTGGTATGCTGTACTTATGTCCAACCGAGTGTCAAGCGACTTTGGCAGTGAATTCCAGAAATTAGAAGTGAATCTAGCGTCTCGATCCGAAATGATGGGGATCGGCACTCCGTGTCGCAAGGTCACTTCCTTGACATAGATTCTGGCTAGCTCTTCCAATCTTATCGTTTTCCTTAATCGCAAGGAAGTTTGCTGACTTAGTTAGTCGTTCCATGATTACCCAGATAGTGTCACCTCCACTAGGAGTACGGGGAAATTTGGTAATGACGTCCATGGAGATTTGTTCCCACTTCCACATGGGGGCAGAGGAGTGTTGCTCCATTCACCGTTGATGTCTAAGGTTTCTCCACTAGGGAGAGGTATGCGCACAACCTTGTCGTGGCAAACGATTTTAGCTTAGTTTTTAGACAATCATTCCATGTCCACTATTATCTCAAAAATGCCTAATGTAACTGGCATGAGGTCGTTCTTAAGGTTTATGGTTTGCTATCTTTAAAGTGCATTCTCTTAGAACGTGCTTAGTTACAATCAGTTCACCATCATCTAACTCTACGGTGCATTCAGCCTTTAAAGATATTAGGGTTATGACAAGTATTTACTAAGGTACTTAAATATAAGACTTTCCTCAGTTTCAGTATCAAACAATACAAAAGTGTAATGACCGTTTAAGAGATACGTACCCGTTTCAAGGTTAAGATCATTTCTGGATTCCGTAGCCCCAATCACGAGGGCTCGTCCCACCGGACCATTGTTGTTCTCGTTATGGTTGTTGTTCTTCAGATGCGGGCCGTCCTTTTTGATGTGACCTGGATTTCCACATTCGAAGCAACTCTTCGGTACTTCGTCACCACTGTTTTTCACATGGGGGCAGTCCCTCTTAAAGTGCCCTGGCTTTCCACATCCGAAGCAACCTTTTGGTTCTTTGTATCGCTGCGGTTGAGGCTGCGGGGTTTTGGCCACCAGATCACTCCTGCAATTTTTAGTTGTGTGGCCTCGCTTTCCGCACCATTGGCATCTGTATCTTTCACACGGTCCCTGTTTATGATGGTAATCACAGTTGTTGCACCTTGGGTTTTTGCCAGCATAGGCACCCTTACGTCGTCTTGGTGGTTGTAGAGTGGGGGTTTCGTTTAGAGAGTTATCCCATTTGCGTTTGTTGTCGGTGGTTTTGATTACTGAGCCACGTGGAGGTAATAATCCTTGAATGATTGCCGTATCGGTCAGTTCATGAGCTAAGTAAACGGCTTGTCGTAAGGTGGTGGGGTCAGCGGATAGTACCATATCCCGAACCTGTGGTGTCAATCCCTCGATGTATATTTCGAGATGTTTGTAGGCTGGAGTCACCATTTCTGGGCACATGTGTGCCAACTCATAAGATCGAGAAGTGTATGCCTCGATCTCAGAACCAATCATCCTGTGGTTCCGAAATTCCGTTTCCAATATCTGAACTTTGTCGTGAGGGAAGTATTTGTGGTTCATCATTCTTTTGTATTCATCCCAAGGTATAGCCTCAGACGTTTCTCGTCCTAGGGTTTGAACATTTGTGTCCCACCAAGTGAGGGCTGTTCCCTCTAAGGTTCCTGTTGCGTACTTCACGCGGTCCTTAACCCTACAGTTGCTCATGATGAAAATTGATTCCAATCTCTCAATCCATCGGAGGAGACCGGCAGCCCCTTCCGTACCATTGAAAGAAGGTGGTTTGCAGTCTAAGAATGTTTTGAATGTGCAGTGGGGTGGATTAGGGTTTGCTCCTTGGTTCGGTGGGTTTTGGTTACGATTATTCTCTCGTGCCGCTAGTGCTTCATCAACTCGCTCGTTGATGAGTGTATTCAATTCTGTTGCAGTGAGGTTAATGTTTCCTCGTCCTACTGCGCACCTGCGTCCTTCGTGTCTTCCAGCCATGACCTTCATAGCGAGACTGAGTGTTAGTATAGATCTGATGACTAATGTAGCGTGTGATTGATACGGTAGGAAAACATGTATTGATTGGCATAGACAGGATTTTCAATAACAGTTACTAGTCTTGATATATAATAAGTCGTACTGGTTACAATTCATTTAATACCCAAGACACTAGTATTCCAAAGTTTCGAGTAAAGAGACGCAACTCAAAACTCGTCTCTACCAGGCCTATGCTAGGTTAATCGGAGGCATTATCGATAGTGGAATCAGAATCAGCATCCGACACTGGTTCCTTTTCCTTAGTGTCAGGTTCTTCTAGGACTGGACCGACGACCTTGTTTTCCAGCTCTTCGATTCTAGCTTTAGCGATGGCAGCCCGGTCTTCGACTGCCTGGAATATTGAAATCAACTGGGTTATATCCCGCCCCAGCTTGTTGACTACGCTACAAGGTCCTGCTTATTGGGCATTCGTATATCTCAGTTCCTTTGCAAGACACTCGATTCGGTTGTTTGCCCAGGTCAGGTCACGAGTCAATCCAACTCAAGACACTGCCTCTCAGGCTCAAGTGAGTCTGGTATGAGAAATGTATTGTCGGGTGGCTCTTCCAAGGGGTCCTCCTCAGGATCCTTGTCATGGTCCTTATCAAAATTTGATACATTACTTCATGTGAAGTGTAAAGTCGTAACATGAGGTCTTCGGGGATACATGGTAATCCGAACTATGGCTGGGAATTTGATGAATGTTATGTTGAAATCTTGATTCGTTGTTCGAATTCGGTTGCAACTATCAGAGTGAGGGATAAGCGAATATCAATGTATGTGTTTCCAGAAATAGGCTCATAATAGAATTTGCCAGAATTCATGCGTACCTGTAAATTCACGATTATGTTGCGCACCATGATCGTCAATTTACCTTACATAGGAATTCTAGTTCCTCCTGCTTAGAGCTATTAGGTTTTACTGGATTCGGAGTTTATTCATGACATCAAGATTCAAACAAGAGTCATATGAGGTATGACTGAATAGCCTATCGAAACTAATACTTGGGATAGTTACGTGAGTTGAATGATATTATAGGATCTTGCGTAAGTCCTATAAGGATATCTATGTGGCTTGTGTGCGTTTTCCTTATGTCACTGAGTGTTGGACACTCATTGTGTGAATGTTAGGATGACTGATTGTAGATGACCTCATAACAGTCAGGGAGTTTCGTATGCACCGGTAGTGAAATCTTTCGCCATGGACCCTCTAGTTTTTCCTAACTCGGGCGACCATGTTCTCTTGGTGATATTCTATGAGTGACAAGGAGTTGAGTTTGGAATTTTCTCATATGGTCCTTGTAAACAGTATGTGTAGAAGTACTAAAGGGTTACAAGAATGTTGTTTAGGAGTTGGAAAGAGGATCAATGTCTTTCCAATCGAGGTTGAGCCACAGGGCCTACTTCATCCCTTGACTTGCTGTGGTTTTCATCCCTGATCAGCTTTTGTCATTGCCTCTTCGATTCGGGCACCGGTGATGTGGTATATGTGTACCGGCTGCTCCTCCTGCGATGGCTCAGACGTGCTGCCTTTGGGTGATAGTTGATTCGTTTCGGTAACTCAACTGCTACCGATAATGTTGATACTGAGGGTGTAGGAACAATCTGTTCCCTCTCGTCGAATGCGTGCATAGATGGTGATGACATTAATGCCACAACTAAATGAGTGAGTTGTGTATATGTACGATAATGTATACAAGTAGTACAAATACTAAGCACTATGTGTTGTGTGGAGACTAGTGGTTATAGACTAAGTTCACTAAATGCAAACCTAATTCGCAATAACCGGAGTCTCTGATACCAATCTGTCGCACCCCGAGAAATCCCGTCCCTTCCTGGGGCGCGAGCATCAACAGATTGTCAGGATCGCAGTCTCCGGTCTCACTGTTGCGAGACCTACATGTCTGGTTGCGTACGTACATCCAATAACTTGGATAAAACAGTTTTGTAAAATCAGAGTTGCGGAAGTTTGATAACATCAAGCAGATAAAGTTCATAAATTTCGGAAGCGTTAATTAAATAGTTTTCAAAAAAACAACAGTTGCGGAAGCGATTAAAGATGTTTAAGATGTCATAACATAACAAATGATAGTAAATGTTTAAGAGCCTAAGACACATATGTAGATGCATGGACTCCATCCTAGCATCCTAGATTCCTTGTGCGCGTGCCTTAGTTACCTGAGAAAACATGCGAGTAAAAGGGTCAACACAAAGGTTGGTGAGAGCACAGGTTTGAATCAGCAGTAAACATCAAAATGTTTAAAGTAGTTGTTTGTAGTTTTATATATCATATGCGGGTTCGAAACCGAAGCTAACATGCTGCCTCCCGCCATATCCATCCAACAAGATATGGCAATGTTTATTGGTCAATTATGCACTGTTCCAACCTCCAGTCGGGGTGTCCATACGGCGCACAACAGTGGGGCTTGTCAGGCCCAAATAGTACTATTCAGAATTACCACGCTAAGCGCTACGCGCTATTAACGGTTCGAGATGTGTTTAATGAGGACTTATCAGTTTTGTGGATGAGTGCCACACATATGTATATACGATATTAGCATGTACAAATGAAACCAAAAGTATGTATGTTGATCAAAATCAGTTGTATGCAATGTTTTCTCCCCCAAAGGTAGAAAATGTAAAAAGGGGCCGTGAACTCACCTGATGAAGCAGTTCCGGTTTATGTGATGTTCGCGACTGCGAAAGCTAGCAGTCCTGCTAGTAAGCACCTATGATCATATAGGTGTAAGTATGTGTTTTGTGATGCGTTGTATTCCATACAACTCCAAGTGTCGGTGTGCTCAACCGAGTATGTGTGTGTTGATTTGTGTTGACTCGACGAATCGTTGGTGACACGATTGTTGTGTCTATGTGCCTTGATGCGCATAAGACACCAAATGCATCCTATGACTCTAATCACGTAAGTTTCCATTTTTAGAAAGTTTTCAATTTAGGAAAGTGTGGTTATGAAATTCCATTTCATAAAACTAATAGCTCTAGTATGTTTGTAAAAACACGTTTATACACTTAAAAACATCGTTTGCGCATAAACCACCATTTATGCCGTTTTGCCCAAATAAAGTTTCCTAAAATAGTAAGTACTTGTTTAAAAGCTCGTTTTCACAAATTAAGGTTTCCAAATATGTTAGGAATCATTTCTAAACATGTTTCAATAATCAAAGTTCATCAAAACTCTTTAAAACATCAAAAGCCCTCTTTTGATTTATAAAAGTTTCCATTTTTAGTAAGTTTCTATAAAACCAAGTTTTTGACAAAATCAAATATCCCAATGTGTTTCTAAACACTTCAATACACATTTAACAATATCTAGACATGTCTAACATGTCTAGATCATCACAAATCGAAGACTTGCAACATAAAAGTTTCCTTTTATGGCAAGTGCACCAAAACATTATCAAATCAACCAATGACTAAACCAAAACTCAAATCTAACATCTTAGACTTCAAAATCAGTAGATCTAACTCATCTAATACATCAAATCACCAACACATTCTAGCACAATAACCAAACGGAGTTGCATGTGGGTTTTTACCCATTGCATGTGCGATCTAACTATAGATAAACACAAGAAACTACCTTAGAAGCTTAAATCCGTGGTTGAACAGATTCTGGAATCCAAATGGTGGCTGATGATGAGCTCCTAGCTTGTAGATGGCTTCCAAGAACTCTCCTTGAGCTTCAATAGCTTCAAATCACTCCAAGGTTGCAAGGAAGAGCTTCAATAATGCTTCTAGGGGGTATGGATGGTGGTTCCAGTAAGCTTTGGTCGAGTATAAAGTGTAAGAGCTCGGAGAAATGAAAGAGAAACGAATGGGAATGAGTTGGAGTTGTTTATAAAGAAATTTTGATCTGCATGGCCTTCGCGTACCGCGGAGGCCGATCAAAATCTTCTATCGCGTACCGCGATGAAATTCGGGAGTCTCGACTCCCGGTTTGCTTCGCGTACCGCGAAGAACTTCGCTGAGGGACTTGTCGCGTACCGCGACGGGTCCATCTCCTTGTTTTTCGATTTCGATGATACGATTTTGCTCGTATTCAATTTCTAACGTTTATCTAAAGCATCTAATGCTCATTTAAGCACGTAAATACAAATAGCACATAAGTTTGATTGATCACCAACGTTCGTGAGTCTCGTGTGTGTGTTTCGATAATTCCTTGAATTATCTTCGATAATTTGTGTTCGTGTTCTACGAAGTGTTTGTACGCTTGATTAATCCTAATCAGCGTGTAATGCACAATAATAGTCCAAGCTATTGTTTTGTGTTTGTGTTTAGCTCATCTAATTAAACATAATTAAATGAAATGCAACAAGTATGAATGTGAAATACGTAGAGTTTAAGAGTTGCAATTTACCTGAAATTGCCGGGTGTCACATCATCCCCTTGTTGAAAGAAATTTCGTCCCGAAATTTGGTTGTTGTTGATAGTGTTTGAGAAGCAAGAGTGGTTGAGAAACAAAAATTTTCTGGTTGTTACATCATCCCCTTGTTGAAAGGAATTTCGTCCCGAAATTTATTCGTTGTTGTCGGTGTTCGACGTTGTTTGTTTGGAGAGATGGGGATATTTGCGCATCATCTGATCTTCACGTTTCCACGTGAATTCAGGTCCGCGTTTCGAGTTCCATCGGACTCCGACAATCGGAATCCGACTTTGCTTTAGTTGTTTGACCTTTCGGTCCAGAATCGCCACCGGCTCTTCTACGAACAGTAGTTGTTCATCCACCTGGATTTCATCTGGTGGAATTACGAGTGTCTCATCAGATAAACACTTCTTTAAGTTGAACTCCATCGAGTTCCGCTGGAAGGTTGAGTTGGTATGCTATCGGACCAATCCTCTTCAGGATCTCGAATGGTCCAATATACCGTGGGTTCAGTTTGCCTCGTTTACCGAAATGAATGACGCTCTTCCAAGGTGAAACTTTCAGAAGGACTTTGTCTCCTACCTGAAATTCCATAGGTTTCCGGCGTTTGTCGTCATAGCTCTTCTGACGATCTCGAGCTGCTGCCATGCGGTTTCTGATTTGCACGATTTTCTCCGTAGTTTCGTGTACAAGTTCCGGGCCGGTGAGCTGACTGTCGCCCACTTCCGCCCAACGGATAGGTGATCGGCATTTCCTGCCATAGAGGCCTCAAAAGGCACCGCCTTGATACTTGTGTGGTAGCTGTTATTGTAGGAGAACTCTACCAACGGTAGGTGAGTTTCCCCGCTATTGTCGAAGTCTACTACGCACGCTCGTAGCTCGTCTTCAGGAGTTTGTATGGTGCGTTCGCTCTGGCCATCAGTTTGTGGGTGGTATGCTGTACTTATGTCCAACCGAGTGTCAAGCGACTTTGGCAGTGAATTCCAGAAATTAGAAGTGAATCTAGCGTCTCGATCCGAAATGATGGGGATCGGCACTCCGTGTCGCAAGGTCACTTCCTTGACATAGATTCTGGCTAGCTCTTCCAATCTTATCGTTTTCCTTAATCGCAAGGAAGTTTGCTGACTTAGTTAGTCGTTCCATGATTACCCAGATAGTGTCACCTCCACTAGGAGTACGGGGAAATTTGGTAATGACGTCCATGGAGATTTGTTCCCACTTCCACATGGGGGCAGAGGAGTGTTGCTCCATTCACCGTTGATGTCTAAGGTTTCTCCACTAGGGAGAGGTATGCGCACAACCTTGTCGTGGCAAACGATTTTAGCTTAGTTTTTAGACAATCATTCCATGTCCACTATTATCTCAAAAATGCCTAATGTAACTGGCATGAGGTCGTTCTTAAGGTTTATGGTTTGCTATCTTTAAAGTGCATTCTCTTAGAACGTGCTTAGTTACAATCAGTTCACCATCATCTAACTCTACGGTGCATTCAGCCTTTAAAGATATTAGGGTTATGACAAGTATTTACTAAGGTACTTAAATATAAGACTTTCCTCAGTTTCAGTATCAAACAATACAAAAGTGTAATGACCGTTTAAGAGATACGTACCCGTTTCAAGGTTAAGATCATTTCTGGATTCCGTAGCCCCAATCACGAGGGCTCGTCCCACCGGACCATTGTTGTTCTCGTTATGGTTGTTGTTCTTCAGATGCGGGCCGTCCTTTTTGATGTGACCTGGATTTCCACATTCGAAGCAACTCTTCGGTACTTCGTCACCACTGTTTTTCACATGGGGGCAGTCCCTCTTAAAGTGCCCTGGCTTTCCACATCCGAAGCAACCTTTTGGTTCTTTGTATCGCTGCGGTTGAGGCTGCGGGGTTTTGGCCACCAGATCACTCCTGCAATTTTTAGTTGTGTGGCCTCGCTTTCCGCACCATTGGCATCTGTATCTTTCACACGGTCCCTGTTTATGATGGTAATCACAGTTGTTGCACCTTGGGTTTTTGCCAGCATAGGCACCCTTACGTCGTCTTGGTGGTTGTAGAGTGGGGGTTTCGTTTAGAGAGTTATCCCATTTGCGTTTGTTGTCGGTGGTTTTGATTACTGAGCCACGTGGAGGTAATAATCCTTGAATGATTGCCGTATCGGTCAGTTCATGAGCTAAGTAAACGGCTTGTCGTAAGGTGGTGGGGTCAGCGGATAGTACCATATCCCGAACCTGTGGTGTCAATCCCTCGATGTATATTTCGAGATGTTTGTAGGCTGGAGTCACCATTTCTGGGCACATGTGTGCCAACTCATAAGATCGAGAAGTGTATGCCTCGATCTCAGAACCAATCATCCTGTGGTTCCGAAATTCCGTTTCCAATATCTGAACTTTGTCGTGAGGGAAGTATTTGTGGTTCATCATTCTTTTGTATTCATCCCAAGGTATAGCCTCAGACGTTTCTCGTCCTAGGGTTTGAACATTTGTGTCCCACCAAGTGAGGGCTGTTCCCTCTAAGGTTCCTGTTGCGTACTTCACGCGGTCCTTAACCCTACAGTTGCTCATGATGAAAATTGATTCCAATCTCTCAATCCATCGGAGGAGACCGGCAGCCCCTTCCGTACCATTGAAAGAAGGTGGTTTGCAGTCTAAGAATGTTTTGAATGTGCAGTGGGGTGGATTAGGGTTTGCTCCTTGGTTCGGTGGGTTTTGGTTACGATTATTCTCTCGTGCCGCTAGTGCTTCATCAACTCGCTCGTTGATGAGTGTATTCAATTCTGTTGCAGTGAGGTTAATGTTTCCTCGTCCTACTGCGCACCTGCGTCCTTCGTGTCTTCCAGCCATGACCTTCATAGCGAGACTGAGTGTTAGTATAGATCTGATGACTAATGTAGCGTGTGATTGATACGGTAGGAAAACATGTATTGATTGGCATAGACAGGATTTTCAATAACAGTTACTAGTCTTGATATATAATAAGTCGTACTGGTTACAATTCATTTAATACCCAAGACACTAGTATTCCAAAGTTTCGAGTAAAGAGACGCAACTCAAAACTCGTCTCTACCAGGCCTATGCTAGGTTAATCGGAGGCATTATCGATAGTGGAATCAGAATCAGCATCCGACACTGGTTCCTTTTCCTTAGTGTCAGGTTCTTCTAGGACTGGACCGACGACCTTGTTTTCCAGCTCTTCGATTCTAGCTTTAGCGATGGCAGCCCGGTCTTCGACTGCCTGGAATATTGAAATCAACTGGGTTATATCCCGCCCCAGCTTGTTGACTACGCTACAAGGTCCTGCTTATTGGGCATTCGTATATCTCAGTTCCTTTGCAAGACACTCGATTCGGTTGTTTGCCCAGGTCAGGTCACGAGTCAATCCAACTCAAGACACTGCCTCTCAGGCTCAAGTGAGTCTGGTATGAGAAATGTATTGTCGGGTGGCTCTTCCAAGGGGTCCTCCTCAGGATCCTTGTCATGGTCCTTATCAAAATTTGATACATTACTTCATGTGAAGTGTAAAGTCGTAACATGAGGTCTTCGGGGATACATGGTAATCCGAACTATGGCTGGGAATTTGATGAATGTTATGTTGAAATCTTGATTCGTTGTTCGAATTCGGTTGCAACTATCAGAGTGAGGGATAAGCGAATATCAATGTATGTGTTTCCAGAAATAGGCTCATAATAGAATTTGCCAGAATTCATGCGTACCTGTAAATTCACGATTATGTTGCGCACCATGATCGTCAATTTACCTTACATAGGAATTCTAGTTCCTCCTGCTTAGAGCTATTAGGTTTTACTGGATTCGGAGTTTATTCATGACATCAAGATTCAAACAAGAGTCATATGAGGTATGACTGAATAGCCTATCGAAACTAATACTTGGGATAGTTACGTGAGTTGAATGATATTATAGGATCTTGCGTAAGTCCTATAAGGATATCTATGTGGCTTGTGTGCGTTTTCCTTATGTCACTGAGTGTTGGACACTCATTGTGTGAATGTTAGGATGACTGATTGTAGATGACCTCATAACAGTCAGGGAGTTTCGTATGCACCGGTAGTGAAATCTTTCGCCATGGACCCTCTAGTTTTTCCTAACTCGGGCGACCATGTTCTCTTGGTGATATTCTATGAGTGACAAGGAGTTGAGTTTGGAATTTTCTCATATGGTCCTTGTAAACAGTATGTGTAGAAGTACTAAAGGGTTACAAGAATGTTGTTTAGGAGTTGGAAAGAGGATCAATGTCTTTCCAATCGAGGTTGAGCCACAGGGCCTACTTCATCCCTTGACTTGCTGTGGTTTTCATCCCTGATCAGCTTTTGTCATTGCCTCTTCGATTCGGGCACCGGTGATGTGGTATATGTGTACCGGCTGCTCCTCCTGCGATGGCTCAGACGTGCTGCCTTTGGGTGATAGTTGATTCGTTTCGGTAACTCAACTGCTACCGATAATGTTGATACTGAGGGTGTAGGAACAATCTGTTCCCTCTCGTCGAATGCGTGCATAGATGGTGATGACATTAATGCCACAACTAAATGAGTGAGTTGTGTATATGTACGATAATGTATACAAGTAGTACAAATACTAAGCACTATGTGTTGTGTGGAGACTAGTGGTTATAGA
Source organism: Mikania micrantha (assembly GCA_009363875.1). Lineage (NCBI taxonomy): Eukaryota > Viridiplantae > Streptophyta > Magnoliopsida > Asterales > Asteraceae > Mikania > Mikania micrantha. Next base: position 10,022 of record SZYD01002430.1, on the reverse strand, counting down.
CTAAGTTCACTAAATGCAAACCTAATTCGCAATAACCGGAGTCTCTGATACCAATCTGTCGCACCCCGAGAAATCCCGTCCCTTCCTGGGGCGCGAGCATCAACAGATTGTCAGGATCGCAGTCTCCGGTCTCACTGTTGCGAGACCTACATGTCTGGTTGCGTACGTACATCCAATAACTTGGATAAAACAGTTTTGTAAAATCAGAGTTGCGGAAGTTTGATAACATCAAGCAGATAAAGTTCATAAATTTCGGAAGCGTTAATTAAATAGTTTTCAAAAAACAACAGTTGCGGAAGCGATTAAAGATGTTTAAGATGTCATAACATAACAAATGATAGTAAATGTTTAAGAGCCTAAGACACATATGTAGATGCATGGACTCCATCCTAGCATCCTAGATTCCTTGTGCGCGTGCCTTAGTTACCTGAGAAAACATGCGAGTAAAAGGGTCAACACAAAGGTTGGTGAGAGCACAGGTTTGAATCAGCAGTAAACATCAAAATGTTTAAAGTAGTTGTTTGTAGTTTTATATATCATATGCGGGTTCGAAACCGAAGCTAACATGCTGCCTCCCGCCATATCCATCCAACAAGATATGGCAATGTTTATTGGTCAATTATGCACTGTTCCAACCTCCAGTCGGGGTGTCCATACGGCGCACAACAGTGGGGCTTGTCAGGCCCAAATAGTACTATTCAGAATTACCACGCTAAGCGCTACACGCTATTAACGGTTCGAGATGTGTTTAATGAGGACTTATCAGTTTTGTGGATGAGTGCCACACATATGTATATACGATATTAGCATGTACAAATGAAACCAAAAGTATGTATGTTGATCAAAATCAGTTGTATGCAATGTTTTCTCCCCCAAAGGTAGAAAATGTAAAAAGGGGCCGTGAACTCACCTGATGAAGCAGTTCCGGTTTATGTGATGTTCGCGACTGCGAAAGCTAGCAGTCCTGCTAGTAAGCACCTATGATCATATAGGTGTAAGTATGTGTTTTGTGATGCGTTGTATTCCATACAACTCCAAGTGTCGGTGTGCTCAACCGAGTATGTGTGTGTTGATTTGTGTTGACTCGACGAATCGTTGGTGACACGATTGTTGTGTCTATGTGCCTTGATGCGCATAAGACACCAAATGCATCCTATGACTCTAATCACGTAAGTTTCCATTTTTAGAAAGTTTCCAATTTAGGAAAGTGTGGTTATGAAATTCCATTTCATAAAACTAATAGCTCTAGTATGTTTGTAAAAACACGTTTATACACTTAAAAACATCGTTTGCGCATAAACCACCATTTATGCCGTTTTGCCCAAATAAAGTTTCCTAAAATAGTAAGTACTTGTTTAAAAGCTCGTTTTCACAAATTAAGGTTTCCAAATATGTTAGGAATCATTTCTAAACATGTTTCAATAATCAAAGTTCATCAAAACTCTTTAAAACATCAAAAGCCCTCTTTTGATTTATAAAAGTTTCCATTTTTAGTAAGTTTCTATAAAACCAAGTTTTTGACAAAATCAAATATCCCAATGTGTTTCTAAACACTTCAATACACATTTAACAATATCTAGACATGTCTAACATGTCTAGATCATCACAAATCGAAGACTTGCAACATAAAAGTTTCCTTTTATGGCAAGTGCACCAAAACATTATCAAATCAACCAATGACTAAACCAAAACTCAAATCTAACATCTTAGACTTCAAAATCAGTAGATCTAACTCATCTAATACATCAAATCACCAACACATTCTAGCACAATAACCAAACGGAGTTGCATGTGGGTTTTTACCCATTGCATGTGCGATCTAACTATAGATAAACACAAGAAACTACCTTAGAAGCTTAAATCCGTGGTTGAACAGATTCTGGAATCCAAATGGTGGCTGATGATGAGCTCCTAGCTTGTAGATGGCTTCCAAGAACTCTCCTTGAGCTTCAATAGCTTCAAATCACTCCAAGGTTGCAAGGAAGAGCTTCAATAATGCTTCTAGGGGGTATGGATGGTGGTTCCAGTAAGCTTTGGTCGAGTATAAAGTGTAAGAGCTCGGAGAAATGAAAGAGAAACGAATGGGAATGAGTTGGAGTTGTTTATAAAGAAATTTTGATCTGCATGGCCTTCGCGTACCGCGGAGGCCGATCAAAATCTTCTATCGCGTACCGCGATGAAATTCGGGAGTCTCGACTCCCGGTTTGCTTCGCGTACCGCGAAGAACTTCGCTGAGGGACTTGTCGCGTACCGCGACGGGTCCATCTCCTTGTTTTTCGATTTCGATGATACAATTTGCTCGTATTCAATTTCTAACGTTTATCTAAAGCATCTAATGCTCATTTAAGCACGTAAATACAAATAGCACATAAGTTTGATTGATCACCAACGTTCGTGAGTCTCGTGTGTGTGTTTCGATAATTCCTTGAATTATCTTCGATAATTTGTGTTCGTGTTCTACGAAGTGTTTGTACGCTTGATTAATCCTAATCAGCGTGTAATGCACAATAATAGTCCAAGCTATTGTTTTGTGTTTGTGTTTAGCTCATCTAATTAAACATAATTAAATGAAATGCAACAAGTATGAATGTGAAATACGTAGAGTTTAAGAGTTGCAATTTACCTGAAATTGCCGGGTGTCACATCATCCCCTTGTTGAAAGATTTCGTCCCGAAATTTGGTTGTTGTTGATAGTGTTTGAGAAGCAAGAGTGGTTGAGAAAACAAAAATTTTCTGGTTGTTACATCATCCCCTTGTTGAAAGGAATTTCGTCCCGAAATTTATTCGTTGTTGTCGGTGTTGACGTTGTTTGTTTGGAGAGATGGGGATATTTGCGCATCATCTGATCTTCACGTTTCCACGTGAATTCAGGTCCGCGTTTCGAGTTCCATCGGACTCCGACAATTGAATCCGACTTTGCTTTAGTTGTTTGACCTTTCGGTCCAGAATCGCCACCGGCTCTTTACGAACAGTAGTTGTTCATCCACCTGGATTTCATCTGGTGGAATTACGAGTGTCTCATCAGATAAACACTTCTTTAAGTTTGGGAACTCCATCGAGTTCCGCTGGAAGGTTGAGTTGGTATGCTATCGGACCAATCCTCTTCAGGATCTCGAATGGTCCAATATACCGTGGGTTCAGTTTGCCTCGTTTACCGAAATGAATGACGCTCTTCCAAGGTGAAACTTTCAGAAGGACTTTGTCTCCTACCTGAAATTCCATAGGTTTCCGGCGTTTGTCGTCATAGCTCTTCTGACGATCTCGAGCTGCTGCCATGCGGTTTCTGATTTGCACGATTTCTCCGTAGTTTCGTGTGTACAAGTTCGGGCCGGTGAGCTGACTGTCGCCCACTTCCGCCCAACGGATAGGTGATCGGCATTTCCTACCATAGAGGCCTCAAAAGGCACCCCTTGATACTTGTGTGTAGGTAGGTTATTGTAGGAGAACTCTACCAACGGTAGGTGAGTTTCCCCGCTATTGTCGAAGTCTACTACGCACGCTCGTAGCTCGTCTTCAGGAGTTTGTATGGTGTGTTCGCTCTGGCCATCAGTTTGTGGGTGGTATGCTGTACTTATGTCCAACCGAGTAGTGTCAAGCGACTTTGGCAGTGAATTCCAGAAATTAGAAGTGAATCTAGCGTCTCGATCCGAAATGATGGGGATCGGCACTCCGTGTCGCAAGGTCACTTCCTTGACATAGATTCTGGCTAGCTCTTCCAATCTTATCGTTTTCCTTAATCGCAAGGAAGTTTGCTGACTTAGTTAGTCGTTCCATGATTACCCAGATAGTGTCACCTCCACTAGGAGTACGGGGAAATTTGGTAATGACGTCCATGGAGATTTGTTCCCACTTCCACATGGGGGCAGAGGAGTGTTGCTCCATTCACCGTTGATGTCTAAGGTTTCTCCACTAGGGAGAGGTATGCGCACAACCTTGTCGTGGCAAACGATTTTAGCTTAGTTTTTAGACAATCATTCCATGTCCACTATTATCTCAAAAATGCCTAATGTAACTGGCATGAGGTCGTTCTTAAGGTTTATGGTTTGCTATCTTAAAGTGCATTCTCTTAGAACGTGCTTAGTTACAATCAGTTCACCATCATCTAACTCTACGGTGCATTCAGCCTTTAAAGATATTAGGGTTATGACAAGTATTTACTAAGGTACTTAAATATAAGACTTTCCTCAGTTTAGTATCAAACAATACAAAAGTGTAATGACCGTTTAAGAGATACGTACCCGTTTCAAGGTTAAGATCATTTCTGGATTCCGTAGCCCCAATCACGAGGGCTCGCCACCGGACCATTGTTGTTCTCATTATGGTTGTTGTTTCAGATGCGGGCCGTCCTTTTTTGATGTGACCTGGATTTCCACATTCGAAGCAACTCTTCGGTACTTCGTCACCACTGTTTTTCACATGGGGGCAGTCCCTCTTAAAGTGCCCTGGCTTTCCACATCCGAAGACAACCTTTTTTCTTTTATCGCTGCGGTTGAGGCGGGGTTTTGGCCACCAGATCACTCCTGCAATTTTTAGTTGTGTGGCCTCGCTTTCCGCACCATTGGCATGTATCTTTCACACGGTCCCTGTTTATGATGGTAATCACAGTTGTTGCACCTTGGGTTTTTGCCAGCATAGGCACCCTTACGTCGTCTTGGTGGTTGTAGAGTGGGTTTCATTTAGAGAGTTATCCATTTGCGTTTGTTGTCGGTGGTTTTGATTACTGAGCCACGTGGAGGTAATAATCCTTGAATGATTGCCGTATCGGTCAGTTCATGAGCTAAGTAAACGGCTTGTCGTAAGGTGGTGGGGTCAGCGGATAGTACCATATCCCAAACTGTGGTGTCAATCCCTCGATGTATATTTCGAGATGTTTGTAGGCTGGAGTCACCATTTCTGGGCACATGTGTGCCAACTCATAAGATCGAGAAGTGTATGCCTCGATCTCAGAACCAATCATCCTGTGGTTCCGAAATTCCGTTTCCAATATCTGAACTTTGTCGTGAGGGAAGTATTTGTGGTTCATCATTCTTTTGTATTCATCCCAAGGTATAGCCTCAGACGTTTCTCGTCCTAGGTTTGAACATTTGTGTCCCACCAAGTGAGGGCTTCCCTCTAAGGTTCCTGTTGCGTACTTCACGCGGTCCTAACCCTACAGTTGCTCATGATGAAAATTGATTCCAATCTCTCAATCCATCGGAGGAGACCGGCAGCCCCTTCCGTACCATTGAAAGAAGGTGGTTTGCAGTCTAAGAATGTTTTGAATGTGCAGTGGGGTGGATTAGGGTTTGCTCCTGGTTCGGTGGGTTTTGGTTACGATTATTCTCTCGTGCCGCTAGTGCTTCATCAACTCGCTCGTTGATGAGTGTATTCAATTCTGTTGCAGTGAGGTTAATGTTTTCCGTCCTACTGCGCACCTGCGTCCTTCGTGTCTTCCAGCCATGACCTTCATAGCGAGACTGAGTGTTAGTATAGATCTGATGACTAATGTAGCGTGTGATTGATACGGTAGGAAAACATGTATTGATTGCATAGACAGGATTTTCAATAACAGTTACTAGTCTTGATATATAATAAGTCGTACTGGTTACAATTCATTTAATACCCAAGACACTAGTATTCCAAAGTTTCGAGTAAAGAGACGCAACTCAAAACTCGTCTCTCTACCAGGCCTATGCTAGGTTAATCGGAGGCATTATCGATAGTGGAATCAGAATCAGCATCCGACCTGGTTCCTTTTCCTTAGTGTCAGGTTCTTCTAGGACTGGACCGACGACCTTGTTTTCCAGCTCTTCGATTCTAGCTTTAGCGATGGCAGCCCGTCTTCGACTGCCTGGAATATTGAAATCAACTGGGTTATATCCCGCCCCAGCTTGTTGACTACGCTACAAGGTCCTGCTTATTGGGCATTCGTATATCTCAGTTCCTTTGCAAGACACTCGATTCGGTTGTTTGCCCAGGTCAGGTCACGAGTCATCCAACTCAAGACACTGCCTCTCAGGCTCAAGTGAGTCTGGTATGAGAAATGTATTGTCGGGTGGCTCTTCCAAGGGGTCCTCCTCAGGATCCTTGTCATGGTCCTTATCAAAATTTGATACATTACTTCATGTGAAGTGTAAAGTCGTAACATGAGGTCTTCGGGGATACATGGTAATCCGAACTATGGCTGGGAATTTGATGAATGTTATGTTGAAATCTTGATTCGTTGTTCGAATTCGGTTGTGCAACTATCAGAGTGAGGGATAAGCGAATATCAATGTATGTGTTTTCAGAAATAGGCTCATAATAGAATTTGCCAGAATTCATGCGTACCTGTAAATCACGATTATGTTGCGCACCATGATCGTCAATTTACCTTACATAGGAATTCTAGTTCCTCCTGCTTAGAGCTATTAGGTTTTACTGGATTCGGAGTTTATTCATGACATCAAGATTCAAACAAGAGTCATATGAGGTATGACTGAATAGCCTATCGAAACTAATACTGGGATAGTTACGTGAGTTGAATGATATTATAGGATCTTGCGTAAGTCCTATAAGGATATCTATGTGGCTTGTGTGCGTTTTCCTTATGTCACTGAGTGTTGGACACTCATTGTGTGAATGTTAGGATGACTGATTGTAGATGACCTCATAACAGTCAGGGAGTTTCGTATGCACGGTAGTGAAATCTTTCGCCATGGACCCTCTAGTTTTTCCTAACTCGGGCGACCATGTTCTCTTGGTGATATTCTCATGAGTGACAAGGAGTTGAGTTTGGAATTTTCTCATATGGTCCTTGTAAACAGTATGTGTAGAAGTACAAAGGGTTACAGAAGAATGTTGTTAGGAGTTGGAAAGAGGATCAATGTCTTTCCAATCGAGGTTGAGCACAGGGCCTACTTCATCCCTTGACTTGCTGTGGTTTTTCATCCCTGATCAGCTTTTGTCATTGCCTCTTCGATTCGGGCACCGGTGATGTGGTATATGTGTACCGGCTGCTCCTCCTGCGATGGCTCAGACGTGCTGCCTTTGGGTGATAGTTGATTCGTTTCGGTAACTCAACTGCTACCGATAATGTTGATACTGAGGGTGTAGGAACAATCTGTTCCCTCTCGTCGAATGCGTGCATAGATGGTGATGACATTAATGCCACAACTAAATGAGTGAGTTGTGTATATGTACGATAATGTATACAAGTAGTACAAATACTAAGCACTATGTGTTGTGTGGAGACTAGTGGTTATAGACTAAGTTCACTAAATGCAAACCTAATTCGCAATAACCGGAGTCTCTGATACCAATCTGTCGCCACCCGAGAAATCCCGTCCCTTCCTGGGGCGCGAGCATCAACAGATTGTCAGGATCGCAGTCTCGGTCTCTCACTGTTGCGAGACCTACATGTCTGGTTGCGTACGTACATCCAATAACTTGGATAAAACAGTTTTGTAAAATCAGAGTTGCGGAAGTTTGATAACATCAAGCAGATAAAGTTCATAAATTTCGGAAGCGTTAATTAAATAGTTTTCAAAAAACAACAGTTGCGGCGGAAGCGATTAAAGATGTTTAAGATGTCATAACATAACAAATGATAGTAAATGTTTAAGAGCCTAAGACACATATGTAGATGCATGGACTCCATCCTAGCATCCTAGATTCCTTGTGCGCGTGCCTTAGTTACCTGAGCGAAAACATGCGAGTAAAAGGGTCAACACAAAGGTTGGTGAGAGCACAGGTTTGAATCAGCAGTAAACATCAAAATGTTTAAAGTAGTTGTTTGTAGTTTTATATATCATATGCGGGTTCGAAACCGAAGCTAACATGCTGCCTCCCGCCATATCCATCCAACAAGATATGTCAATGTTTATTGGTCAATTATGCACTGTTCCAACCTCCAGTCGGGGGTGTCCATACGGCGCACAACAGTGGGGCTTGTCAGGCCCAAATAGTACTATTTAGAATTACCACGCTAAGCGCTACGCGCTATTAACGGTTCGAGATGTGTTTAATGAGGACTTATCAGTTTTGTGGATGAGTGCCACACATATGTATATACGATATTAGCATGTACAAATGAAACCAAAAGTATGTATGTTGATCAAAATCAGTTTGTATGCAATGTTTTCTCCCCAAAGGTAGAAAATGTAAAAGGGGCCGTGAACTCACCTGATGAAGCAGTTCCGGTTTATGTGATGTTCGCGACTGCGAAAGCTAGCAGTCCTGCTAGTAAGCACCTATGATCATATAGGTGTAAGTATGTTTTGTGATGCGTTGTATTCCATACAACTCCAAGTGTCGGTGTGCTCAACCGAGTATGTGTGTGTTGATTTGTGTTGACTCGACGAATCGTTGTGAACGATTGTTGTGTCTATGTGCCTTGATGCGCATAAGACCACAAATGCATCCTATGACTAATCACGTAAGTTTCCATTTTTAGAAAGTTTCCAATTTAGGAAAGTGTGTTATGAAATTCCATTTCATAAAACTAATAGCTCTAGTATGTTTGTAAAAAACGTTTATACACTTAAAAACATCGTTGCGCATAAACCACCATTTATGCCGTTTTGCCCAAATAAAGTTTCTTAAAATAGTAAGTACTTGTTTAAAAGCTCGTTTTCACAAATTAAGGTTTCCAAATATGTTAGGAATCATTTCTAAACATGTTTCAATAATCAAAGTTCATCAAAACTCTTTAAAACATCAAAAGCCCTCTTTTGATTTATAAAAGTTTCCTTTTTAGTAAGTTTCTATAAAACCAAGTTTTTGACAAAATCAAATATCCCAATGTGTTTCTAAACACTTCAATACACATTTAACAATATCTAGACATGTCTAACATGTCTAGATCATCACAATCGAAGACTTGCAACATAAAAGTTTCCTTTTATGGCAAGTGCACCAAAACATTATCAAATCAACCAATGACTAAACCAAAACTCAATCTAACATCTTAGACTTCAAAATCAGTAGATCTAACTCATCTAATACATCAAATCACCAAACATTCTAGCACAATAACCAAACGGAGTTGCATGTGGGTTTTTACCCATTGCATGTGCGATCTAACTATAGATAAACACAAGAAACTACCTAGAAGCTTAAATCCGTGGTTGAACAGATTCTGAATCCAAATGGTGGCTGATGATGAGCTCCTAGCTTGTAGATGGCTTCCAAGAACTCTCTTGAGCTTCAATAGCTTCAAATCACTCCAAGGTTGCAAGGAAGAGCTCAATAATGCTTCTAGGGGGTATGGATGGTGGTTCCAGTAAGCTTTGGTCGAGTATAAAGTGTAAGAGCTCGGAGAAATGAAAGAGAAACGAAGGGAATGAGTTGGAGTTGTTTATAAGAAATTTTGATCTGCATGGCCTTCGCGTACCGCGGAGGCCGATCAAAATCTTCTATCGCGTACCGCGATGAAATTCGGGAGTCTCGACTCCCGGTTTGCTTCGCGTACGCGAAGAACTTCGCTGAGGGACTTGTCGCGTACCGCGACGGGTCCATCTCCTTTGTTTTTTTCGATTTCGATGATACAATTTTGCTCGTATTCAATTCTAACGTTTATCTAAAGCATCTAATGCTCATTTAAGCACGTAAATACCAATAGCACATAAGTTTGATTGATCACCAACGTTCGTGAGTCTCGTGTGTGTGTTTCGATAATTCCTTGAATTATCTTCGATAATTTGTGTTCGTGTTCTACGAAGTGTTTGTACGCTTGATTAATCCTAATCAGCGTGTAATGCACAATAATAGTCCAAGATATTGTTTTGTGTTTGTGTTTAGCCCATCTAATAAAACATAATTAATGAAATGCAACAAGTATGAATGTGAAATACGTAGAGTTTAAGAGTTGCAATTTACCTGAAATTGCCGGGTGCACACCATGCAAAAACTATTGTGGTTGAAAAGATTGTGCAAGAGCTGGCTTCATGCAACAACGCTACGTGTTCTTTGTAACAATCAAAGCGCTATCCATCTTGCTAAGAACTCTACTTTTCACAAAAGAACAAAACATATTGATGTTAGGTATCATTGGATTAGAGATG
>SZYD01002429.1:0-34182 GCA_009363875.1 Mikania micrantha | reverse complement strand
TCTTCAGATGCGGGCCGTCCTTTTTGATGTGACCTGGATTTCCACATTCGAAGCAACTCTTCGTACTTCGTCACCACTGTTTTTCACATGGGGGCAGTCCCTCTTAAAGTGCCCTGGCTTTCCACATCGAAGAACCTTTTGGTTCTTTGTATCGCTGCGGTTGAGGCTGCGGGGTTTGGCCACCAGATCACTCCTGCAATTTTTAGTTGTGTGGCCTCGCTTTCCGCACCATTGGCATCTGTATCTTTCACACGGTCCCTGTTTATGATGGTAATCACAGTTGTTGCACACTTGGGTTTTTGCCAGCATAGGCACCCTTACGTCGTCTTGGTGGTTGTAGAGTGGGGGTTTCGTTTAGAGAGTTATCCCATTTGCGTTTGTTGTCGGTGGTTTTGATTACTGAGCCACGTGGAGGTAATAATCCTTGAATGATTGCCGTATCGGTCAGTTCATGAGCTAAGTAAACGGCTTGTCGTAAGGTGGTGGGGTCAGCGGATAGTACCATATCCCGAACCTGTGGTGTCAATCCCTCGATGTATATTTCGAGATGTTTGTAGGCTGGAGTCACCATTTCTGGGCACATGTGTGCCAACTCATAAGATCGAGAAGTTATGCCTCGATCTCAGAACCAATCATCCTGTGGTTCCGAAATTCCGTTTCCAATATCTGAACTTTGTCGTGAGGGAAGTATTTGTGGTTCATCATTCTTTTGTATTCATCCCAAGGTATAGCCTCAGACGTTCTCGTCCTAGGGTTTGAACATTTGTGTCCCACCAAGTGAGGGCTGTTCCCTCTAAGGTTTCTGTTGCGTACTTCACGCGGTCCTAACCCTACAGTTGCTCATGATGAAAATTGATTCCAATCTCTCAATCCATCGGAGGAGACCGGCAGCCCCTTCCGTACCATTGAAAGAAGGTGGTTTGCAGTCTAAGAATGTTTTGAATGTGCAGTGGGGTGGATTAGGGTTTGCTCCTTGGTTCGGTGGGTTTTGGTTACGATTATTCTCTCGTGCCGCTAGTGCTTCATCAACTCGCTCGTTGATGAGTGTATTCAATTCTGTTGCAGTGAGGTTAATGTTTCCTCGTCCTACTGCGCACCTGCGTCCTTCGTGTCTTCCAGCCATGACCTTCATAGCGAGACTGAGTGTTAGTATAGATCTGATGACTAATGTAGCGTGTGATTGATACGGTAGGAAAACATGTATTGATTGGCATAGACAGGATTTTCAATAACAGTTACTAGTCTTGATATATAATAAGTCGTACTGGTTACAATTCATTTAATACCCAAGACACTAGTATTCCAAAGTTTCGAGTAAAGAGACGCAACTCAAAACTCGTCTCTACCAGGCCTATGCTAGGTTAATCGGAGGCATTATCGATAGTGGAATCAGAATCAGCATCCGACACTGGTTCCTTTTCCTTAGTGTCAGGTTCTCTAGGACTGGACCGACGACCTTGTTTTCCAGCTCTTCGATTCTAGCTTTAGCGATGGCAGCCCGGTCTTCGAACTGCCTGGAATATTGAAATCAACTGGGTTATATCCCGCCCCAGCTTGTTGACTACGCTACAAGGTCCTGCTTATTGGGCATTCGTATATCTCAGTTCCTTTGCAAGACACTCGATTCGGTTGTTTGCCCAGGTCAGGTCACGAGTCAATCCAACTCAAGACATGCCTCTCAGGCTCAAGTGAGTCTGGTATGAGAAATGTATTGTCGGGTGGCTCTTCCAAGGGGTCCTCCTCAGGATCCTTGTCATGGTCCTTATCAAAATTTGATACATTACTTCATGTGAAGTGTAAAGTCGTAACATGAGGTCTTCGGGGATACATGGTAATCCGAACTATGGCTGGGAATTTGATGAATGTTATGTTGAAATCTTGATTCGTTGTTCGAATTCGGTTGCAACTATCAGAGTGAGGGATAAGCGAATATCAATGTATGTGTTTCCAGAAATAGGCTCATAATAGAATTTGCCAGAATTCATGCGTACCTGTAAATTCACGATTATGTTGCGCACCATGATCGTCAATTTACCTTACATAGGAATTCTAGTTCCTCCTGCTTAGAGCTATTAGGTTTTACTGGATTCGGAGTTTATTCATGACATCAAGATTCAAACAAGAGTCATATGAGGTATGACTGAATAGCCTATCGAAACTAATACTTGGGATAGTTACGTGAGTTGAATGATATTATAGGATCTTGCGTAAGTCCTATAAGGATATCTATGTGGCTTGTGTGCGTTTTCCTTATGTCACTGAGTGTTGGACACTCATTGTGTGAATGTTAGGATGACTGATTGTAGATGACCTCATAACAGTCAGGGAGTTTCGTATGCACCGGTAGTGAAATCTTTCGCCATGGACCCTCTAGTTTTTCCTAACTCGGGCGACCATGTTCTCTTGGTGATATTCTATGAGTGACAAGGAGTTGAGTTTGGAATTTTCTCATATGGTCCTTGTAAACAGTATGTGTAGAAGTACTAAGGGTTACAAGAATGTTGTTTAGGAGTTGGAAAGAGGATCAATGTCTTTCCAATCGAGGTTGAGCCACAGGGCCTACTTCATCCTTGACTTGCTGTGTTTTCATCCCTGATCAGCTTTTGTCATTGCCTCTTCGATTCGGGCACCGGTGATGTGGTATATGTGTACCGGCTGCTCCTCCTGCGATGGCTCAGACGTGCTGCCTTTGGGTGATAGTTGATTCGTTTCGGTAACTCAACTGCTACCGATAATGTTGATACTGAGGTGTAGGAACAATCTGTTCCCTCTCGTCGAATGCGTGCATAGATGGTGATGACATTAATGCCACAACTAAATGAGTGAGTTGTGTATATGTACGATAATGTATACAAGTAGTACAAATACTAAGCACTATGTGTTGTGTGGAGACTAGTGGTTATAGACTAAGTTCACTAAATGCAAACCTAATTCGCAATAACCGGAGTCTCTGATACCAATCTGTCGCACCCGAGAAATCCCGTCCCTTCCTGGGGCGCGAGCATCAACAGATTGTCAGGATCGCAGTCTCCGGTCTCACTGTTGCGAGACCTACATGTCTGGTTGCGTACGTACATCCAATAACTTGGATAAAACAGTTTTGTAAAATCAGAGTTGCGGAAGTTTGATAACATCAAGCAGATAAAGTTCATAAATTTCGGAAGCGTTAATTAAATAGTTTTCAAAAAACAACAGTTGCGGAAGCGATTAAAGATGTTTAAGATGTCATAACATAACAAATGATAGTAAATGTTTAAGAGCCTAAGACACATATGTAGATGCATGGACTCCATCCTAGCATCCTAGATTCCTTGTGCGCGTGCCTTAGTTACCTGAGAAAACATGCGAGTAAAAGGGTCAACACAAAGGTTGGTGAGAGCACAGGTTTGAATCAGCAGTAAACATCAAAATGTTTAAAGTAGTTGTTTGTAGTTTTATATATCATATGCGGGTTCGAAACCGAAGCTAACATGCTGCCTCCCGCCATATCCATCCAACAAGATATGGCAATGTTTATTGGTCAATTATGCACTGTTCCAACCTCCAGTCGGGGTGTCCATACGGCGCACAACAGTGGGGCTTGTCAGGCCCAAATAGTACTATTCAGAATTACCACGCTAAGCGCTACGCGCTATTAACGGTTCGAGATGTGTTTAATGAGGACTTATCAGTTTTGTGGATGAGTGCCACACATATGTATATACGATATTAGCATGTACAAATGAAACCAAAAGTATGTATGTTGATCAAAATCAGTTGTATGCAATGTTTTCTCCCCCAAAGGTAGAAAATGTAAAAAGGGGCCGTGAACTCACCTGATGAAGCAGTTCCGGTTTATGTGATGTTCGCGACTGCGAAAGCTAGCAGTCCTGCTAGTAAGCACCTATGATCATATAGGTGTAAGTATGTGTTTTGTGATGCGTTGTATTCCATACAACTCCAAGTGTCGGTGTGCTCAACCGAGTATGTGTGTGTTGATTTGTGTTGACTCGACGAATCGTTGGTGACACGATTGTTGTGTCTATGTGCCTTGATGCGCATAAGACACCAAATGCATCCTATGACTCTAATCACGTAAGTTTCCATTTTAGAAAGTTTTCAATTTAGGAAAGTGTGGTTATGAAATTCCATTTCATAAAACTAATAGCTCTAGTATGTTTGTAAAAACACGTTTATACACTTAAAAACATCGTTTGCGCATAAACCACCATTTATGCCGTTTTGCCCAAATAAAGTTTCCTAAAATAGTAAGTACTTGTTTAAAAGCTCGTTTTCACAAATTAAGGTTCCAAATATGTTAGGAATCATTTCTAAACATGTTTCAATAATCAAAGTTCATCAAAACTCTTTAAAACATCAAAAGCCCTCTTTTGATTTATAAAAGTTTCCATTTTTAGTAAGTTTCTATAAAACCAAGTTTTTGACAAAATCAAATATCCCAATGTGTTTCTAAACACTTCAATACACATTTAACAATATCTAGACATGTCTAACATGTCTAGATCATCACAAATCGAAGACTTGCAACATAAAAGTTTCCTTTTATGGCAAGTGCACCAAAACATTATCAAATCAACCAATGACTAAACCAAAACTCAAATCTAACATCTCTAGACTTCAAAATCAGTAGATCTAACTCATCTAATACATCAAATCACCAACACATTCTAGCACAATAACCAAACGGAGTTGCATGTGGGTTTTTACCCATTGCATGTGCGATCTAACTATAGATAAACACAAGAAACTACCTTAGAAGCTTAAATCCGTGGTTGAACAGATTCTGGAATCCAAATGGTGGCTGATGATGAGCTCCTAGCTTGTAGATGGCTTCCAAGAACTCTCCTTGAGCTTCAATAGCTTCAAATCACTCCAAGGTTGCAAGGAAGAGCTTCAATAATGCTTCTAGGGGTATGGATGGTGGTTCCAGTAAGCTTTGGTCGAGTATAAAGTGTAAGAGCTCGGAGAAATGAAAGAGAAACGAATGGGAATGAGTTGGAGTTGTTTATAAAGAAATTTTGATCTGCATGGCCTTCGCGTACCGCGGAGGCCGATCAAAATCTTCTATCGCGTACCGCGATGAAATTCGGGAGTCTCGACTCCCGGTTTGCTTCGCGTACCGCGAAGAACTTCGCTGAGGGACTTGTCGCGTACCGCGACGGGTCCATCTCCTTTTTTTTCGATTTCGATGATACGATTTTGCTCGTATTCAATTCTAACGTTTATCTAAAGCATCTAATGCTCATTTAAGCACGTAAATACAAATAGCACATAAGTTTGATTGATCACCAACGTTCGTGAGTCTCGTGTGTGTGTTTCGATAATTCCTTGAATTATCTTCGATAATTTGTGTTCGTGTTCTACGAAGTGTTGTACGCTTGATTAATCCTAATCAGCGTGTAATGCACAATAATAGTCCAAGCTATTGTTTTGTGTTTGTGTTTAGCTCATCTAATTAAACATAATTAAATGAAATGCAACAAGTATGAATGTGAAATACGTAGAGTTTAAGAGTTGCAATTTACCTGAAATTGCCGGGTGTCACATCATCCCCTTGTTGAAAGAAATTTCGTCCCGAAATTTGGTTGTTGTTGATAGTGTTTGAGAAGCAAGAGTGGTTGAGAAACAAAAATTTTCTGGTTGTTACATCATCCCCTTGTTGAAAGGAATTTCGTCCCGAAATTTATTCGTTGTTGTCGGTGTTCGACGTTGTTTGTTTGGAGAGATGGGGATATTTGCGCATCATCTGATCTTCACGTTTCCACGTGAATTCAGGTCCGCGTTTCGAGTTCCATCGGACTCCGACAATTGGAATCCGACTTTGCTTTAGTTGTTTGACCTTTCGGTCCAGAATCGCCACCGGCTCTTCTACGAACAGTAGTTGTTCATCCACCTGGATTTCATCTGGTGGAATTACGAGTGTCTCATCAGATAAACACTTCTTTAAGTTGTGAACTCCATCGAGTTCCGCTGGAAGGTTGAGTTGGTATGCTATCGGACCAATCCTCTTCAGGATCTCGAATGGTCCAATATACCGTGGGTTCAGTTTGCCTCGTTTACCGAAATGAATGACGCTCTTCCAAGGTGAAACTTTCAGAAGGACTTTGTCTCCTACCTGAAATTCCATAGGTTTCCGGCGTTTGTCGTCATAGCTCTTCTGACGATCTCGAGCTGCTGCCATGCGGTTTCTGATTTGCACGATTTTCTCCGTAGTTTCGTGTACAAGTTCCGGGCCGGTGAGCTGACTGTCGCCCACTTCCGCCCAACGGATAGGTGATCGGCATTTCCTGCCATAGAGGCCTCAAAAGGCACCGCCTTGATACTTGTGTGGTAGCTGTTATTGTAGGAGAACTCTACCAACGGTAGGTGAGTTTCCCCGCTATTGTCGAAGTCTACTACGCACGCTCGTAGCTCGTCTTCAGGAGTTTGTATGGTGCGTTCGCTCTGGCCATCAGTTTGTGGGTGGTATGCTGTACTTATGTCCAACCGAGTGTCAAGCGACTTTGGCAGTGAATTCCAGAAATTAGAAGTGAATCTAGCGTCTCGATCCGAAATGATGGGGATCGGCACTCCGTGTCGCAAGGTCACTTCCTTGACATAGATTCTGGCTAGCTCTTCCAATCTTATCGTTTTCCTTAATCGCAAGGAAGTTTGCTGACTTAGTTAGTCGTTCCATGATTACCCAGATAGTGTCACCTCCACTAGGAGTACGGGGAAATTTGGTAATGACGTCCATGGAGATTTGTTCCCACTTCCACATGGGGGCAGAGGAGTGTTGCTCCATTCACCGTTGATGTCTAAGGTTTCTCCACTAGGGAGAGGTATGCGCACAACCTTGTCGTGGCAAACGATTTTAGCTTAGTTTTTAGACAATCATTCCATGTCCACTATTATCTCAAAAATGCCTAATGTAACTGGCATGAGGTCGTTCTTAAGGTTTATGGTTTGCTATCTTTAAAGTGCATTCTCTTAGAACGTGCTTAGTTACAATCAGTTCACCATCATCTAACTCTACGGTGCATTCAGCCTTTAAAGATATTAGGGTTATGACAAGTATTTACTAAGGTACTTAAATATAAGACTTTCCTCAGTTTCAGTATCAAACAATACAAAAGTGTAATGACCGTTTAAGAGATACGTACCCGTTTCAAGGTTAAGATCATTTCTGGATTCCGTAGCCCCAATCACGAGGGCTCGTCCCACCGGACCATTGTTGTTCTCGTTATGGTTGTTGTTCTTCAGATGCGGGCCGTCCTTTTTGATGTGACCTGGATTTCCACATTCGAAGCAACTCTTCGGTACTTCGTCACCACTGTTTTTCACATGGGGGCAGTCCCTCTTAAAGTGCCCTGGCTTTCCACATCCGAAGCAACCTTTTGGTTCTTTGTATCGCTGCGGTTGAGGCTGCGGGGTTTTGGCCACCAGATCACTCCTGCAATTTTTAGTTGTGTGGCCTCGCTTTCCGCACCATTGGCATCTGTATCTTTCACACGGTCCCTGTTTATGATGGTAATCACAGTTGTTGCACCTTGGGTTTTTGCCAGCATAGGCACCCTTACGTCGTCTTGGTGGTTGTAGAGTGGGGGTTTCGTTTAGAGAGTTATCCCATTTGCGTTTGTTGTCGGTGGTTTTGATTACTGAGCCACGTGGAGGTAATAATCCTTGAATGATTGCCGTATCGGTCAGTTCATGAGCTAAGTAAACGGCTTGTCGTAAGGTGGTGGGGTCAGCGGATAGTACCATATCCCGAACCTGTGGTGTCAATCCCTCGATGTATATTTCGAGATGTTTGTAGGCTGGAGTCACCATTTCTGGGCACATGTGTGCCAACTCATAAGATCGAGAAGTGTATGCCTCGATCTCAGAACCAATCATCCTGTGGTTCCGAAATTCCGTTTCCAATATCTGAACTTTGTCGTGAGGGAAGTATTTGTGGTTCATCATTCTTTTGTATTCATCCCAAGGTATAGCCTCAGACGTTTCTCGTCCTAGGGTTTGAACATTTGTGTCCCACCAAGTGAGGGCTGTTCCCTCTAAGGTTCCTGTTGCGTACTTCACGCGGTCCTTAACCCTACAGTTGCTCATGATGAAAATTGATTCCAATCTCTCAATCCATCGGAGGAGACCGGCAGCCCCTTCCGTACCATTGAAAGAAGGTGGTTTGCAGTCTAAGAATGTTTTGAATGTGCAGTGGGGTGGATTAGGGTTTGCTCCTTGGTTCGGTGGGTTTTGGTTACGATTATTCTCTCGTGCCGCTAGTGCTTCATCAACTCGCTCGTTGATGAGTGTATTCAATTCTGTTGCAGTGAGGTTAATGTTTCCTCGTCCTACTGCGCACCTGCGTCCTTCGTGTCTTCCAGCCATGACCTTCATAGCGAGACTGAGTGTTAGTATAGATCTGATGACTAATGTAGCGTGTGATTGATACGGTAGGAAAACATGTATTGATTGGCATAGACAGGATTTTCAATAACAGTTACTAGTCTTGATATATAATAAGTCGTACTGGTTACAATTCATTTAATACCCAAGACACTAGTATTCCAAAGTTTCGAGTAAAGAGACGCAACTCAAAACTCGTCTCTACCAGGCCTATGCTAGGTTAATCGGAGGCATTATCGATAGTGGAATCAGAATCAGCATCCGACACTGGTTCCTTTTCCTTAGTGTCAGGTTCTTCTAGGACTGGACCGACGACCTTGTTTTCCAGCTCTTCGATTCTAGCTTTAGCGATGGCAGCCCGGTCTTCGACTGCCTGGAATATTGAAATCAACTGGGTTATATCCCGCCCCAGCTTGTTGACTACGCTACAAGGTCCTGCTTATTGGGCATTCGTATATCTCAGTTCCTTTGCAAGACACTCGATTCGGTTGTTTGCCCAGGTCAGGTCACGAGTCAATCCAACTCAAGACACTGCCTCTCAGGCTCAAGTGAGTCTGGTATGAGAAATGTATTGTCGGGTGGCTCTTCCAAGGGGTCCTCCTCAGGATCCTTGTCATGGTCCTTATCAAAATTTGATACATTACTTCATGTGAAGTGTAAAGTCGTAACATGAGGTCTTCGGGGATACATGGTAATCCGAACTATGGCTGGGAATTGATGAATGTTATGTTGAAATCTTGATTCGTTGTTCGAATTCGGTTGCAACTATCAGAGTGAGGGATAAGCGAATATCAATGTATGTGTTTCCAGAAATAGGCTCATAATAGAATTTGCCAGAATTCATGCGTACCTGTAAATTCACGATTATGTTGCGCACCATGATCGTCAATTTACCTTACATAGGAATTCTAGTTCCTCCTGCTTAGAGCTATTAGGTTTTACTGGATTCGGAGTTTATTCATGACATCAAGATTCAAACAAGAGTCATATGAGGTATGACTGAATAGCCTATCGAAACTAATACTTGGGATAGTTACGTGAGTTGAATGATATTATAGGATCTTGCGTAAGTCCTATAAGGATATCTATGTGGCTTGTGTGCGTTTTCCTTATGTCACTGAGTGTTGGACACTCATTGTGTGAATGTTAGGATGACTGATTGTAGATGACCTCATAACAGTCAGGGAGTTTCGTATGCACCGGTAGTGAAATCTTTCGCCATGGACCCTCTAGTTTTTCCTAACTCGGGCGACCATGTTCTCTTGGTGATATTCTATGAGTGACAAGGAGTTGAGTTTGGAATTTTCTCATATGGTCCTTGTAAACAGTATGTGTAGAAGTACTAAAGGGTTACAAGAATGTTGTTTAGGAGTTGGAAAGAGGATCAATGTCTTTCCAATCGAGGTTGAGCCACAGGGCCTACTTCATCCCTTGACTTGCTGTGGTTTTCATCCCTGATCAGCTTTTGTCATTGCCTCTTCGATTCGGGCACCGGTGATGTGGTATATGTGTACCGGCTGCTCCTCCTGCGATGGCTCAGACGTGCTGCCTTTGGGTGATAGTTGATTCGTTTCGGTAACTCAACTGCTACCGATAATGTTGATACTGAGGGTGTAGGAACAATCTGTTCCCTCTCGTCGAATGCGTGCATAGATGGTGATGACATTAATGCCACAACTAAATGAGTGAGTTGTGTATATGTACGATAATGTATACAAGTAGTACAAATACTAAGCACTATGTGTTGTGTGGAGACTAGTGGTTATAGACTAAGTTCACTAAATGCAAACCTAATTCGCAATAACCGGAGTCTCTGATACCAATCTGTCGCACCCCGAGAAATCCCGTCCCTTCCTGGGGCGCGAGCATCAACAGATTGTCAGGATCGCAGTCTCCGGTCTCACTGTTGCGAGACCTACATGTCTGGTTGCGTACGTACATCCAATAACTTGGATAAAACAGTTTTGTAAAATCAGAGTTGCGGAAGTTTGATAACATCAAGCAGATAAAGTTCATAAATTTCGGAAGCGTTAATTAAATAGTTTTCAAAAAACAACAGTTGCGGAAGCGATTAAAGATGTTTAAGATGTCATAACATAACAAATGATAGTAAATGTTTAAGAGCCTAAGACACATATGTAGATGCATGGACTCCATCCTAGCATCCTAGATTCCTTGTGCGCGTGCCTTAGTTACCTGAGAAAACATGCGAGTAAAAGGGTCAACACAAAGGTTGGTGAGAGCACAGGTTTGAATCAGCAGTAAACATCAAAATGTTTAAAGTAGTTGTTTGTAGTTTTATATATCATATGCGGGTTCGAAACCGAAGCTAACATGCTGCCTCCCGCCATATCCATCCAACAAGATATGGCAATGTTTATTGGTCAATTATGCACTGTTCCAACCTCCAGTCGGGGTGTCCATACGGCGCACAACAGTGGGGCTTGTCAGGCCCAAATAGTACTATTCAGAATTACCACGCTAAGCGCTACGCGCTATTAACGGTTCGAGATGTGTTTAATGAGGACTTATCAGTTTTGTGGATGAGTGCCACACATATGTATATACGATATTAGCATGTACAAATGAAACCAAAAGTATGTATGTTGATCAAAATCAGTTGTATGCAATGTTTTCTCCCCCAAAGGTAGAAAATGTAAAAAGGGGCCGTGAACTCACCTGATGAAGCAGTTCCGGTTTATGTGATGTTCGCGACTGCGAAAGCTAGCAGTCCTGCTAGTAAGCACCTATGATCATATAGGTGTAAGTATGTGTTTTGTGATGCGTTGTATTCCATACAACTCCAAGTGTCGGTGTGCTCAACCGAGTATGTGTGTGTTGATTTGTGTTGACTCGACGAATCGTTGGTGACACGATTGTTGTGTCTATGTGCCTTGATGCGCATAAGACACCAAATGCATCCTATGACTCTAATCACGTAAGTTTCCATTTTTAGAAAGTTTCCAATTTAGGAAAGTGTGGTTATGAAATTCCATTTCATAAAACTAATAGCTCTAGTATGTTTGTAAAAACACGTTTATACACTTAAAAACATCGTTTGCGCATAAACCACCATTTATGCCGTTTTGCCCAAATAAAGTTTCCTAAAATAGTAAGTACTTGTTTAAAAGCTCGTTTTCACAAATTAAGGTTTCCAAATATGTTAGGAATCATTTCTAAACATGTTTCAATAATCAAAGTTCATCAAAACTCTTTAAAACATCAAAAGCCCTCTTTTGATTTATAAAAGTTTCCATTTTTAGTAAGTTTCTATAAAACCAAGTTTTTGACAAAATCAAATATCCCAATGTGTTTCTAAACACTTCAATACACATTTAACAATATCTAGACATGTCTAACATGTCTAGATCATCACAAATCGAAGACTTGCAACATAAAAGTTTCCTTTTATGGCAAGTGCACCAAAACATTATCAAATCAACCAATGACTAAACCAAAACTCAAATCTAACATCTTAGACTTCAAAATCAGTAGATCTAACTCATCTAATACATCAAATCACCAACACATTCTAGCACAATAACCAAACGGAGTTGCATGTGGGTTTTTACCCATTGCATGTGCGATCTAACTATAGATAAACACAAGAAACTACCTTAGAAGCTTAAATCCGTGGTTGAACAGATTCTGGAATCCAAATGGTGGCTGATGATGAGCTCCTAGCTTGTAGATGGCTTCCAAGAACTCTCCTTGAGCTTCAATAGCTTCAAATCACTCCAAGGTTGCAAGGAAGAGCTTCAATAATGCTTCTAGGGGGTATGGATGGTGGTTCCAGTAAGCTTTGGTCGAGTATAAAGTGTAAGAGCTCGGAGAAATGAAAGAGAAACGAATGGGAATGAGTTGGAGTTGTTTATAAAGAAATTTTGATCTGCATGGCCTTCGCGTACCGCGGAGGCCGATCAAAATCTTCTATCGCGTACCGCGATGAAATTCGGGAGTCTCGACTCCCGGTTTGCTTCGCGTACCGCGAAGAACTTCGCTGAGGGACTTGTCGCGTACCGCGACGGGTCCATCTCCTTGTTTTTCGATTTCGATGATACGATTTTGCTCGTATTCAATTTCTAACGTTTATCTAAAGCATCTAATGCTCATTTAAGCACGTAAATACAAATAGCACATAAGTTTGATTGATCACCAACGTTCGTGAGTCTCGTGTGTGTGTTTCGATAATTCCTTGAATTATCTTCGATAATTTGTGTTCGTGTTCTACGAAGTGTTTGTACGCTTGATTAATCCTAATCAGCGTGTAATGCACAATAATAGTCCAAGCTATTGTTTTGTGTTTGTGTTTAGCTCATCTAATTAAACATAATTAAATGAAATGCAACAAGTATGAATGTGAAATACGTAGAGTTTAAGAGTTGCAATTTACCTGAAATTGCCGGGTGTCACATCATCCCCTTGTTGAAAGAAATTTCGTCCCGAAATTTGGTTGTTGTTGATAGTGTTTGAGAAGCAAGAGTGGTTGAGAAACAAAAATTTTCTGGTTGTTACATCATCCCCTTGTTGAAAGGAATTTCGTCCCGAAATTTATTCGTTGTTGTCGGTGTTCGACGTTGTTTGTTTGGAGAGATGGGGATATTTGCGCATCATCTGATCTTCACGTTTCCACGTGAATTCAGGTCCGCGTTTCGAGTTCCATCGGACTCCGACAATCGGAATCCGACTTTGCTTTAGTTGTTTGACCTTTCGGTCCAGAATCGCCACCGGCTCTTCTACGAACAGTAGTTGTTCATCCACCTGGATTTCATCTGGTGGAATTACGAGTGTCTCATCAGATAAACACTTCTTTAAGTTGGAACTCCATCGAGTTCCGCTGGAAGGTTGAGTTGGTATGCTATCGGACCAATCCTCTTCAGGATCTCGAATGGTCCAATATACCGTGGGTTCAGTTTGCCTCGTTTACCGAAATGAATGACGCTCTTCCAAGGTGAAACTTTCAGAAGGACTTTGTCTCCTACTGAAATTCCATAGGTTTCCGGCGTTTGTCGTCATAGCTCTTCTGACGATCTCGAGCTGCTGCCATGCGGTTTCTGATTTGCACGATTTTCTCCGTAGTTTCGTGTACAAGTTCCGGGCCGGTGAGCTGACTGTCGCCCACTTCCGCCCAACGGATAGGTGATCGGCATTTCCTACCATAGAGGCCTCAAAAGGCACCGCCTTGATACTTGTGTGGTAGCTGTTATTGTAGGAGAACTCTACCAACGGTAGGTGAGTTTCCCCGCTATTGTCGAAGTCTACTACGCACGCTCGTAGCTCGTCTTCAGGAGTTTGTATGGTGCGTTCGCTCTGGCCATCAGTTTGTGGGTGGTATGCTGTACTTATGTCCAACCGAGTGTCAAGCGACTTTGGCAGTGAATTCCAGAAATTAGAAGTGAATCTAGCGTCTCGATCCGAAATGATGGGGATCGGCACTCCGTGTCGCAAGGTCACTTCCTTGACATAGATTCTGGCTAGCTCTTCCAATCTTATCGTTTTCCTTAATCGCAAGGAAGTTTGCTGACTTAGTTAGTCGTTCCATGATTACCCAGATAGTGTCACCTCCACTAGGAGTACGGGGAAATTTGGTAATGACGTCCATGGAGATTTGTTCCCACTTCCACATGGGGGCAGAGGAGTGTTGCTCCATTCACCGTTGATGTCTAAGGTTTCTCCACTAGGGAGAGGTATGCGCACAACCTTGTCGTGGCAAACGATTTTAGCTTAGTTTTTAGACAATCATTCCATGTCCACTATTATCTCAAAAATGCCTAATGTAACTGGCATGAGGTCGTTCTTAAGGTTTATGGTTTGCTATCTTTAAAGTGCATTCTCTTAGAACGTGCTTAGTTACAATCAGTTCACCATCATCTAACTCTACGGTGCATTCAGCCTTTAAAGATATTAGGGTTATGACAAGTATTTACTAAGGTACTTAAATATAAGACTTTCCTCAGTTTTAGTATCAAACAATACAAAAGTGTAATGACCGTTTAAGAGATACGTACCCGTTTCAAGGTTAAGATCATTTCTGGATTCCGTAGCCCCAATCACGAGGGCTCGTCCCACCGGACCATTGTTGTTCTCGTTATGGTTGTTGTTCTTCAGATGCGGGCCGTCCTTTTTGATGTGACCTGGATTTCCACATTCGAAGCAACTCTTCGGTACTTCGTCACCACTGTTTTTCACATGGGGGCAGTCCCTCTTAAAGTGCCCTGGCTTTCCACATCCGAAGCAACCTTTTGGTTCTTTGTATCGCTGCGGTTGAGGCTGCGGGGTTTTGGCCACCAGATCACTCCTGCAATTTTTAGTTGTGTGGCCTCGCTTTCCGCACCATTGGCATCTGTATCTTTCACACGGTCCCTGTTTATGATGGTAATCACAGTTGTTGCACCTTGGGTTTTTGCCAGCATAGGCACCCTTACGTCGTCTTGGTGGTTGTAGAGTGGGGGTTTCGTTTAGAGAGTTATCCCATTTGCGTTTGTTGTCGGTGGTTTTGATTACTGAGCCACGTGGAGGTAATAATCCTTGAATGATTGCCGTATCGGTCAGTTCATGAGCTAAGTAAACGGCTTGTCGTAAGGTGGTGGGGTCAGCGGATAGTACCATATCCCGAACCTGTGGTGTCAATCCCTCGATGTATATTTCGAGATGTTTGTAGGCTGGAGTCACCATTTCTGGGCACATGTGTGCCAACTCATAAGATCGAGAAGTGTATGCCTCGATCTCAGAACCAATCATCCTGTGGTTCCGAAATTCCGTTTCCAATATCTGAACTTTGTCGTGAGGGAAGTATTTGTGGTTCATCATTCTTTTGTATTCATCCCAAGGTATAGCCTCAGACGTTTCTCGTCCTAGGGTTTGAACATTTGTGTCCCACCAAGTGAGGGCTGTTCCCTCTAAGGTTCCTGTTGCGTACTTCACGCGGTCCTTAACCCTACAGTTGCTCATGATGAAAATTGATTCCAATCTCTCAATCCATCGGAGGAGACCGGCAGCCCCTTCCGTACCATTGAAAGAAGGTGGTTTGCAGTCTAAGAATGTTTTGAATGTGCAGTGGGGTGGATTAGGGTTTGCTCCTTGGTTCGGTGGGTTTTGGTTACGATTATTCTCTCGTGCCGCTAGTGCTTCATCAACTCGCTCGTTGATGAGTGTATTCAATTCTGTTGCAGTGAGGTTAATGTTTCCTCGTCCTACTGCGCACCTGCGTCCTTCGTGTCTTCCAGCCATGACCTTCATAGCGAGACTGAGTGTTAGTATAGATCTGATGACTAATGTAGCGTGTGATTGATACGGTAGGAAAACATGTATTGATTGGCATAGACAGGATTTTCAATAACAGTTACTAGTCTTGATATATAATAAGTCGTACTGGTTACAATTCATTTAATACCCAAGACACTAGTATTCCAAAGTTTCGAGTAAAGAGACGCAACTCAAAACTCGTCTCTACCAGGCCTATGCTAGGTTAATCGGAGGCATTATCGATAGTGGAATCAGAATCAGCATCCGACACTGGTTCCTTTTCCTTAGTGTCAGGTTCTTCTAGGACTGGACCGACGACCTTGTTTTCCAGCTCTTCGATTCTAGCTTTAGCGATGGCAGCCCGGTCTTCGACTGCCTGGAATATTGAAATCAACTGGGTTATATCCCGCCCCAGCTTGTTGACTACGCTACAAGGTCCTGCTTATTGGGCATTCGTATATCTCAGTTCCTTTGCAAGACACTCGATTCGGTTGTTTGCCCAGGTCAGGTCACGAGTCAATCCAACTCAAGACACTGCCTCTCAGGCTCAAGTGAGTCTGGTATGAGAAATGTATTGTCGGGTGGCTCTTCCAAGGGGTCCTCCTCAGGATCCTTGTCATGGTCCTTATCAAAATTTGATACATTACTTCATGTGAAGTGTAAAGTCGTAACATGAGGTCTTCGGGGATACATGGTAATCCGAACTATGGCTGGGAATTTGATGAATGTTATGTTGAAATCTTGATTCGTTGTTCGAATTCGGTTGCAACTATCAGAGTGAGGGATAAGCGAATATCAATGTATGTGTTTCCAGAAATAGGCTCATAATAGAATTTGCCAGAATTCATGCGTACCTGTAAATTCACGATTATGTTGCGCACCATGATCGTCAATTTACCTTACATAGGAATTCTAGTTCCTCCTGCTTAGAGCTATTAGGTTTTACTGGATTCGGAGTTTATTCATGACATCAAGATTCAAACAAGAGTCATATGAGGTATGACTGAATAGCCTATCGAAACTAATACTTGGGATAGTTACGTGAGTTGAATGATATTATAGGATCTTGCGTAAGTCCTATAAGGATATCTATGTGGCTTGTGTGCGTTTTCCTTATGTCACTGAGTGTTGGACACTCATTGTGTGAATGTTAGGATGACTGATTGTAGATGACCTCATAACAGTCAGGGAGTTTCGTATGCATCGGTAGTGAAATCTTTCGCCATGGACCCTCTAGTTTTTCCTAACTCGGGCGACCATGTTCTCTTGGTGATATTCTATGAGTGACAAGGAGTTGAGTTTGGAATTTTCTCATATGGTCCTTGTAAACAGTATGTGTAGAAGTACTAAAGGGTTACAAGAATGTTGTTTAGGAGTTGGAAAGAGGATCAATGTCTTTCCAATCGAGGTTGAGCCACAGGGCCTACTTCATCCCTTGACTTGCTGTGGTTTTCATCCCTGATCAGCTTTTGTCATTGCCTCTTCGATTCGGGCACCGGTGATGTGGTATATGTGTACCGGCTGCTCCTCCTGCGATGGCTCAGACGTGCTGCCTTTGGGTGATAGTTGATTCGTTTCGGTAACTCAACTGCTACCGATAATGTTGATACTGAGGGTGTAGGAACAATCTGTTCCCTCTCGTCGAATGCGTGCATAGATGGTGATGACATTAATGCCACAACTAAATGAGTGAGTTGTGTATATGTACGATAATGTATACAAGTAGTACAAATACTAAGCACTATGTGTTGTGTGGAGACTAGTGGTTATAGACTAAGTTCACTAAATGCAAACCTAATTCGCAATAACCGGAGTCTCTGATACCAATCTGTCGCACCCCGAGAAATCCCGTCCCTTCCTGGGGCGCGAGCATCAACAGATTGTCAGGATCGCAGTCTCCGGTCTCACTGTTGCGAGACCTACATGTCTGGTTGCGTACGTACATCCAATAACTTGGATAAAACAGTTTTGTAAAATCAGAGTTGCGGAAGTTTGATAACATCAAGCAGATAAAGTTCATAAATTTCGGAAGCGTTAATTAAATAGTTTTCAAAAAACAACAGTTGCGGAAGCGATTAAAGATGTTTAAGATGTCATAACATAACAAATGATAGTAAATGTTTAAGAGCCTAAGACACATATGTAGATGCATGGACTCCATCCTAGCATCCTAGATTCCTTGTGCGCGTGCCTTAGTTACCTGAGAAAACATGCGAGTAAAAGGGTCAACACAAAGGTTGGTGAGAGCACAGGTTTGAATCAGCAGTAAACATCAAAATGTTTAAAGTAGTTGTTTGTAGTTTTATATATCATATGCGGGTTCGAAACCGAAGCTAACATGCTGCCTCCCGCCATATCCATCCAACAAGATATGTCAATGTTTATTGGTCAATTATGCACTGTTCCAACCTCCAGTCGGGGTGTCCATACCGCGCACAACAGTGGGGCTTGTCAGGCCCAAATAGTACTATTTAGAATTACCACGCTAAGCGCTACGCGCTATTAACGGTTCGAGATGTGTTTAATGAGGACTTATCAGTTTTGTGGATGAGTGCCACACATATGTATATACGATATTAGCATGTACAAATGAAACCAAAAGTATGTATGTTGATCAAAATCAGTTGTATGCAATGTTTTCTCCCCCAAAGGTAGAAAATGTAAAAAGGGGCCGTGAACTCACCTGATGAAGCAGTTCCGGTTTATGTGATGTTCGCGACTGCGAAAGCTAGCAGTCCTGCTAGTAAGCACCTATGATCATATAGGTGTAAGTATGTGTTTTGTGATGCGTTGTATTCCATACAACTCCAAGTGTCGGTGTGCTCAACCGAGTATGTGTGTGTTGATTTGTGTTGACTCGACGAATCGTTGGTGACACGATTGTTGTGTCTATGTGCCTTGATGCGCATAAGACACCAAATGCATCCTATGACTCTAATCACGTAAGTTTCCATTTTTAGAAAGTTTCAATTTAGGAAAGTGTGGTTATGAAATTCCATTTCATAAAACTAATAGCTCTAGTATGTTTGTAAAAACACGTTTATACACTTAAAAACATCGTTTGCGCATAAACCACCATTTATGCCGTTTTGCCCAAATAAAGTTTCTTAAAATAGTAAGTACTTGTTTAAAAGCTCGTTTTCACAAATTAAGGTTTCCAAATATGTTAGGAATCATTTCTAAACATGTTTCAATAATCAAAGTTCATCAAAACTCTTTAAAACATCAAAAGCCCTCTTTTGATTTATAAAAGTTTCCATTTTTAGTAAGTTTCTATAAAACCAAGTTTTTGACAAAATCAAATATCCCAATGTGTTTCTAAACACTTCAATACACATTTAACAATATCTAGACATGTCTAACATGTCTAGATCATCACAAATCGAAGACTTGCAACATAAAAGTTTCCTTTTATGGCAAGTGCACCAAAACATTATCAAATCAACCAATGACTAAACCAAAACTCAAATCTAACATCTTAGACTTCAAAATCAGTAGATCTAACTCATCTAATACATCAAATCACCAACACATTCTAGCACAATAACCAAACGGAGTTGCATGTGGGTTTTTACCCATTGCATGTGCGATCTAACTATAGATAAACACAAGAAACTACCTTAGAAGCTTAAATCCGTGGTTGAACAGATTCTGGAATCCAAATGGTGGCTGATGATGAGCTCCTAGCTTGTAGATGGCTTCCAAGAACTCTCCTTGAGCTTCAATAGCTTCAAATCACTCCAAGGTTGCAAGGAAGAGCTTCAATAATGCTTCTAGGGGGTATGGATGGTGGTTCCAGTAAGCTTTGGTCGAGTATAAAGTGTAAGAGCTCGGAGAAATGAAAGAGAAACGAATGGGAATGAGTTGGAGTTGTTTATAAAGAAATTTTGATCTGCATGGCCTTCGCGTACCGCGGAGGCCGATCAAAATCTTCTATCGCGTACCGCGATGAAATTCGGGAGTCTCGACTCCCGGTTTGCTTCGCGTACCGCGAAGAACTTCGCTGAGGGACTTGTCGCGTACCGCGACGGGTCCATCTCCTTGTTTTTCGATTTCGATGATACAATTTTGCTCGTATTCAATTTCTAACGTTTATCTAAAGCATCTAATGCTCATTTAAGCACGTAAATACAAATAGCACATAAGTTTGATTGATCACCAACGTTCGTGAGTCTCGTGTGTGTGTTTCGATAATTCCTTGAATTATCTTCGATAATTTGTGTTCGTGTTCTACGAAGTGTTTGTACGCTTGATTAATCCTAATCAGCGTGTAATGCACAATAATAGTCCAAGATATTGTTTTGTGTTTGTGTTTAGCCCATCTAATTAAACATAATTAAATGAAATGCAACAAGTATGAATGTGAAATACGTAGAGTTTAAGAGTTGCAATTTACCTGAAATTGCCGGGTGTCACAACATGCAAAGAACTATTGTGGTTGAAAAGATTTTTGCAAGAGCTTGGCTTCATGCAACAACGCTACGTGGTTCTTTGTGACAATCAAAGCGCTATCCATCTTGCTAAGAACTCTACTTTTCACAAAAGAACAAAACATATTGATGTTAGGTATCATTGGATTAGAGATGCTCTTGAAGACAAGTTGTTTGAGCTTGATAAAGTTCATACCGATGATAACTGTTCCGATATGTTGACTAAAGCTTTATCAAGAGAGAAGTTGAAGGTGTGTTGCTCGATCGCCGGAATGGCGAACTCTTCCTCATAGGCCAAAGGGGGAGATTTGTTGGGCTTAATTTTGTTTGGCCCATGAGAAAGCCCACAACACATAGGGTTTGTTTAAATAAAAAGAGGGCAGCAGCTGGTTTTTTTTAGAGAAAGAGCGGTCGAACAGCAGCAGCCAAGAAAAAGAAAAGAGGAGAAGGAATTTTTGTCACTTTTGACCTAGCCACGTTTCCTGCTGATTTTCCGGAGTTTCAACCGTCGGATCGTCTTCATTTTTGGACAGCTTCTTCGTCACATCTGGGGAGCTTATCCAACGGTGGGTTTTGTTTAATAACGTCCGGAGGTCGGGTTTTCGAGCCCCTGTTCACAGCAGACGTTTTTGTGGGTATTTCCTCCTTTTGTCTTTGATTTGTTTCCATATGCTTGATGTTAGTGTTTCCAAGTGTATGATGGTTATTATATACCTCTAGTATACCTAAAGAAGACTTTGTATTGCTCTAATTTTGGTGATAGTGGATTGGAAGCGGCTCTAGTAGTCCCGTGGTTTTTACTCTCACTTTGAGAGGTTTTCACGCTAAAATCTTGGTGCTCTTTATTGTTTTAGAATTCTCTATTTGTTTGTATCCTCATAGGTTCATTTGAGTTGGGAAAGTTTGGTCAAACGGAGATAATTCCGCATTTGTTGTTACGTTGTGACCGGGTCGCATGTTTTTCCCATCATATGTGTGATACAAATGTTTAAAGATCAGACAGAATGGGTCATTTATGACACATAAGAACCAAAAGTTAAATATTAGTAGGCCAACCAATGATCCTCAGCTCAAGTGGTTGAGAGGAGGTATCCTATGACTTCAATATTGGGGAGGTCACGGGTTCAAATCCTGACATGAAAAAAATAGGGGTTTCATGCTAGGCTAGAGGTTTTCTCTCACCTATGGTGTGTTTCCTCCTATTGGGTGTGGATATGATCGGGTAGATCTATGATCCGTTAGTGATCCAAATTGCCGTTCAAAAAAAATATTAGTAGGCCACATGAATCATCTCAGTAGTTTACTCTATTTTATTTTAGAAAAGAGAATGTTAACCAAAATAAAAAAATAATGTTTATATCTATTATATAACCATCTTGCTTATTTTTTTTTTATTTTTTTTTAATTTTGTCCATATAACCAACATATCATCATAACTAAATGGAAAACATACTGAAAAAAATGCGTTTTAACCGGAACTGAACTGAAAACCGATAGAAAAAATCAACCTATAACTGAAAGTCTGAAACTATGTTACGGTTTTAGTTATGATTTCTTCAATAAGCAAAAGTTGTTTATCGATTTGTGATGGAGACTAAAAACCAACCACACTGAATCAAGCACAACCCTGATATATCTACTATATTTTCAGCACCATGGGAGGGATTCGAAATCCACCTTTAGACAACACACTGCCGCCACCACAAACCAGTGCACCAGTGGACGGGAGCGGTGGATTATTAACGCCGCTGCCGCCAGGCATGAGTGGCGCTACACCCAATGGGAGTGGAGGAGCATTTATAACTCCCATAGGTGTGGCACCTGTGTTGGACGACTCGTCTTCTGATGCTTATTCAGGGTTTCAGATGTCCGGATTGTTGTTTTTGGGGATGATGTTTATGTTTTTCTTGTTGATGTTCCAACCAACGGATGTATCTGTAGCATAACTCATCTTGCTTAACTCATAAGTAGATTATTAAATGAGTTTCTTAATCGAGTTATGGTATGATGTTTGACGCCACAAGTTGTGTAAATTAGTTAGTTTTTATGTTTCTAGTGACTTGTTTACTATTAAATTTGTTATTGAGCAATAATTTTTCGTAAGTTTAACTTCAAGTTTGATTTACCTTACTCGAGATTGGTTTGTTAAAAATTATAATTAAACCGAGCTTGAACAATCTCAAGCCTAAGCCTAAGACAAATGAGCCTGAGACTAACATGATTGGACCTGTGAGCCTAAACAAGTTTGTTATCTATAATTTTTTATTTGATATGCATATACTTACTATATAATTATATATTAACTTTTAATAGCTGGTTTATACTTTATAAAGTAGGCTCACATTACAATTTTGATTCTAGCTTTCAAGAATTTACAAGATTGATTCTTGTTTACTTAGTCCCTAAAGTGGGTAAATGTTTAAGAAAGAGAGATAATCATTTTTTTTTTAAATTTATAAAAAGTAGTTTAAACTCCTGGAGCTTCTAAAGTTTTTAAATTTCTCTTTTCTTCCTTTATTCTAAATATTAATTTTTTATGTGCTTAATTTTAAATGCTTGTCTATATAAAGTCACGTTGATTCATGTTCTTATGTGAAAAAAATTTCGGAAACAACTCAAGTTAGATATAACACATTTTCATATTTATATTGTATACTTTTTTATTTAGCTTGTTTTTGACATAAATTTTGTTAAAAAATGAATTTTGTCAAATATTATATATTTTCATTCGACTGTATAAATTCAAATTAGTATACATTTTGATGTTACATGCAAATATTAGAGTGTTTTAAATGTTAGATCTATATTTTTGTTTGAAATTCATTCGTCTCAACGTATCTTCCGCCAAGTAAAAACTATTTGTAAGATTGTTTCTAACGTTGGTGCTCATCCTTCTCACATACCGACTTGATGAGCATGTCACGTTAGTTTTCCATTTTTTTTTGTTGCAAACTCATTTTGTCTTTAACACTCCCATACCTATCTTTTTCACATGCAACCTTGTTATTTTTACTATCACCATTACTTTTTATTTTTTTACTAATTCAATAATTATACAATGACTATTTTTGCAACGATTATATTTTTATAATGAGTATTTTGAATTACCATATAAATACAAATTTTGAGATTTATTTCCTCAACATTACAAATATGAAATATAAAATATAAAATACATGAAAGATACTATCTTTTTCGTTTCAAAATCACATCAAGAGAGGTACCAAAAGCACGTCGGTTCTTGAACCTGTTAAAACCTCTGACGTCTTAAAACCACCCGATTGTCAATCCTCCTCAACCCTACACTGGCAAATACCCTTGAAACACATGAGAAGAGGAGGATCGACCATAAGATGAGTACCACTTGATCGAAGACAAAGAACAACTGGGAGATAAATATGTGTCTAGTGTTTCACTGAAAAACGAATAGGATCTACCCGATCCATGACATAACCCATCAAAAGATGATCATGATAGCAACTCTAGCTAATGAATAGAATTAATCATTTAGTTATATTTGTAATCTTTTTTAAAATTTAACTATGTATAATATTGTTGGAAATTAGGTTTACCTTGTATAGTTTTTTATTTAAGAAATATAAGAAATAATTGAATAAAAACAACCTTAGAATAAATTATATATATATATATATATATATTAAAAACAACCTTAGAATAATACATTTTCTTATATCTCTATTTTGGAAAAAAAGAATTTAAAAGTTAAAATTTTGAGTTTTTCAGTTTAATTTCAAAATGTTCAAACATTGTGATACATGATTAAAATTTTATTGGTCAATTTTGACTTTTTTATTTTAGTGATAAAAGTTTGAGTAATTAAATTTTGAACACAAGTCTGCATTTTTATTATTATTTTGACCGTAAAGTTTAATTCTTATAATTTTAAACACAAGAGCTTCTTATTTTTGTTTGTTTTTTTTTTTCATTTCTTATTGTAACACAAAAATTTCTTGCAATATTTGTTCTTATACTTTTATAAAGACATTTAGGGAATTATATAATTTTTTATTTTATTTTTGGAATTTTTTTAAAAGTAAAATTTTGAGTTTTTTAATTTAATTATAAAAGTTTAAAAATATTGTAACTGGGGATTGGTTAACCTTTAGTTTTTTTTATTTGGCCACAAAAATATTAATATATATATTTTTTCATTTTAATCATAAAAGTTTGAATGTTTCAATTTTGGGCACAAACTTCTGTTTTTTGTTTTTTGTTTTTTTTTTCATCACCACATTGTTTAAGTATTTTAATTTTAGATATATGAACTTCTTATAACTTTTCTTGTTCAATTTTTTAAATTTAAAGACAAAAGTTAAGTATTCTATATTTTAATACAAAATTTCTTAGAACTTTTTTTCTACCGATATTTCAGTTTTAGATTTTGCATTCATTAACATTGTGTTCAACATTGTATTTATGGTTGTATTATGACTTTTCAACACTAACTTCTACAATAAGGTACTCTTATAGATTTAGAAAAGAGTGGTTGTCACTATTACAACCACTATATATTTTACAACGAAGTGAAGTTCACTTTTACAACAAGATACACTTTAATATTTCATGAAGTTGGTCCAGTATCAAAGATACATAGATCACTTTTTTGTTGTGTTTTGTTGATTTTATTATGGGTATTTTAAAAATGCAGACTTTGTTGTAACTTATTCAATCAGATTTTGTAATGTCTTAAAGTTTCACATCACAATAATAACCGTTCTAATATGTTTTAGACTTTTAGTGCTAGACATTTTGATACTTAAGATTGTGGTTTAAGTTCACATCACGTGGTAAAATCTTGTTAGGGAAATAAAAAAGACGGCCACCGTTGTTGGGTGTACGTAGGGATGTAAACGAAACGAACCAAACGTTCAACGAACAGTTTTTGAACCGTTCAGCGGGTAATTCGTTTATATTCGTTCGTTAAATAAATGAATGAACACAAACAAAAAATTTTGTTCGTTTAGTTAAATGAATGAATATGAACATATGTCGTGTTCGCTCATTTGTGTTCGTAAACGTTCGGTTACGTGTTCATTTACGTTTGTTAATGTTCTGTTATGTTTAGTTATTATATTTATTATTTAATGTGTTGTATATTCTTATATTTTTTATTTTTAGTTTAATATTATAATATTTAAACAAATTAGGGCTTGTTTCTGTTCGTTCGATTCGTTTATAGCACGCCTGTCTGACCACCTAAATACAAAGCCCAACTTGATTTCTTACGGGTCCATGAAAAACGAACCAAGGGCCAGGGGGTTTTACCGTTTTACATTTTAGGAAAGAAAAAGCCGAAAGGGTTAGGCACTACGATCTCATTTTGTCTGCTTGGATCAGTCGAAGAGATCGGTTTCCAAAACTCATTTTACAAGCAGATCACAAGGAACGAACCATGAATATATTCAGACTTGCAGGTGACATGACTCATCTGGTCAGTGTCCTCGTTTTGCTCCTAAAGATTCACACCATCAAATCCTGCGCAGGTACGTACCCCCATTTTCCATACATTTCATGTTATAATTTTTTTTTTTTTCATTCATCGATAGGAAATTTGAGAATTTGTAGCCCCGTCACTTTGATTGAATTGAAGAGGAATTCATGATTTCATTGGCTATTTAGTTGTTTTCAGATTGATCGTTAATTTTTTTTTTGTTTTATCTGTGTGTTTAGACAATGATTTTTGAATACATGAAGTGGATTTCATTAATTATAATGCTGGTAGTTTTATCCATCAGGTGCATTGTAGGAGAGATTTAAACCAACTTCTTCATCATCCTTTATAAAATGCATTGATTCTTATCGAATAATGTATCTGGTGTTGGTTATGTAGTCAGATTAGCATTCAGGGTTGATGATGTAGGGCGTATTGCAATTGATGTGTTGGGATATTGTTTGTTTAACTTATTTCAATTATGAAGATGCATTTCTTGATTGCCAGCCTGTAACTTTTTTATATTGAACGCAAATGGCAGCCTGATATATTAGTTTTTTATACCAAGTTTGTACCTCGGTTTCACAGTGACAAGAGTGATTGGTTTGAACTTTATTTAGTGAGTTGTAAAGCAATATGTTTATGTGATTAATGGCATCTTGGCATACTGTTTGATCATTTTTAATCTAATGTTGAAAATTCAGGGATTTCACTGAAGACGCAGGAGCTCTATGCATTGGTTTTTACTACTCGTTACTTGGATTTATTCACTGATTACATTTCACTGTACAATACAGTCATGAAGTTAATATTTCTAGGAAGTTCATTCTCTATTGTATGGTATATAAGGCGCCACAAGATTGTTCGTAGATCATATGATAAAGATCAAGATACCTTCCGCCATTATTTTATCGTGCTTCCTTGTTTGGTTTTAGCTCTACTTATTCATCATAAATTCACTTTTAAAGAGGTATGCAAGCGTTTTCACAATTACATACATGAGTTGCATTAGTATCCTCTTCACCTAGCTTTAGCTTTTATAGTAACTAGAGTGAATTTAAGGGTGTTGGGATGTGCATTATATATAACTGATTATTTGTTTCTTGTAACCTAGGATCGTAATAATCACTCTTTTAGAGTTTTAATGTTTGGACACAGCGATTTTTTAAATATTCAAGGGTCAAAGAATGTGTTTAGTTTAGCAGTGTCAGAATTGATTTTTTATGTAACATTACTGGTTTACCTTTTTTTAATTCACATGTGCATAAGTGCATGGTTTATAATTTTATACAAATTTATGTTTTGCACTTTTGCTACAAAAAACTTTTGCTTTATATATGTATAAATGTATTTTGAGCAGGTAATGTGGACATTTTCTCTATACTTGGAAGCTGTTGCCATACTTCCTCAGTTGGTCTTGTTGCAAAGAACTAGAAATATTGACAATCTGACTGGTCAATATGTATTTCTCCTTGGGTAATTCACTTCTTCTAGACACTAGTAATAAAACTACTTTATGTGATGTAAAAAAGTGCTTTCTTTTATTATTTTGCTTGTGCAGAGCATACCGTGCATTATACATATTGAACTGGATCTATCGCCACTACACTGAGCCTCATTATGTCCATTGGATCAGTATGTCTCTTCATCATTTTGTTCATTACACAATTTAACATTTTATGAAAATTTCTAAATTCTTTATTTATGAATATAAAGACTGACTTCATAACATATAATGCTATTGATCTTGCAGCTTGGATAGCAGGGATAGTCCAAACATTGCTCTATGCTGATTTCTTCTATTACTACTTTCAAAGGTAAATTGTCTTAACATCCCATTTAAATTCAAACTATTTTAATGATTTTATGGCCAGAAAGTCTAAAATACTTGCTACTGTTTTTCCTGTCTAAAAACAGCTGGAAGAACAATGTAAAGCTCCAACTTCCAGCTTAATGCCCACCTTATGATATTTAGTCAGGTGATAGAGTTTTAAAAGTCGGACTTTCTTATATACTTTGGTCTTACAGAGAGTGTATGCAGTTTTTGTTCTTTAATTTAGTTTAATGTCATTTACATATCAGCTGATCATTTATATTAGATGTTATGTCGATCATAACTTGAACCAAAAGTAATTTGGGTGTCTTTACTTTAACATAAGAATGTAACTAAGCTATTAGCCTTACATTTTTTTCTTAAAGATGCTTGGCCCATATGTAGAATAAACTAGCTCAACAAGCAACGGGAACTGAAGCATAGCGAATAATGTCACGGGTACCGATGCAAATAACGTAACAGGTACAGAAATCCATGATATTTCATCCTGAAGTAGTAATGCAAGTGTTGCACTAAAGGCGATCATTGTGGCAGCAAGTGACAAAAAAAGTGACACGAGTGCGATCATCATTCTTTTAGGTAAAGCATAAAAAAAATCTTCTTCTGCATAGCGGGATGTTAGTATTGCTAAAAACATCAAAACAGAAGTTGTTGAAGCGAATAATGCAATGGCATCTGATATTATAAATAGGAGAAATATCCCATTATCTAGGAATAATGGTAAGC
The DNA here is from genome assembly GCA_009363875.1 of Mikania micrantha. Classification (NCBI taxonomy): domain Eukaryota; kingdom Viridiplantae; phylum Streptophyta; class Magnoliopsida; order Asterales; family Asteraceae; genus Mikania; species Mikania micrantha. Next base: position 6,113 of record SZYD01002429.1, on the reverse strand, counting down.
CGTTACTGTTGTTACCACCTGGCACTGTAAAGGCTGCTGCAAAAACCATAGTGACCACAAGTGCCCCCACGACCGTAGATGATGATGATGTGTCCTTCATCCATGTTTCTCCTTCTTCAAGTAAGTCCTTGTGTTCTTCAGTAAATACCTTTCTTGGTGTCTTGTTATCTTTGTTTAAAGCATCTTTATATAACGGTTCCACATGCTTTTCCACTTCCTGCAAGAACATTAGAATGTTGTCACAACTCAAACCTAGCTCCTAGAAAATTAATCTGTACTTTCTTGAATTTTATACCATAGTTCCTTCGAAGCAGCCTCTTTATCCCAACTGGGATAGGGGTAAGGTTTGTCTCTATCCTAACCCCCAGACCTTACTAAAGAGTGGGAATATAATGGGTAAGTTTGTTTGTTTTTTTAGTTAAGGGGTGTGGATTTTTGTTATGAAATTGATTATTGTTATCTAAATTTGATTATTCTATATCGCGTAGTCACTTTTATAACATACACTCAATCAGTTAGGTTTACCTTGAACCACTGAAGCTCCCGTTGCATTTGCAATGCTGCCCCACTGACTGTTTTAAGGCGGGGCAGAGGTGACAGTCTTGCAGCTATATGCAATGGGTTGTCTCCTTTAGGGTTATCAGTTGCTGAAAATACTTTATGCCCTGTCATTTGGTACACAAGATTGAACACTTTTTCTTGACGATATCTTATGGCAGAAAGGAACAAATAGAACCCTTCATCTTCATACCAAACTATGTCCGGGTATGTATCAACGCAAACTTTTATGAGTTCATAAAGCCCGTTTTTTACAGCTGTAGAAACCGCAGTTCCTAGCACATCCCAGGCTATAGCTTGACTTCCTCTTTGTAAAACAATTGAACACATTTGTTCCAGAAGTTTGAGTGTCTGAATATGCCTTAGTTTCATATTATAGATTTCTTTAGTACATGGGGCTACGAGCAGGATAAACTTTGAGAAAAATGACGCCAAAAGATGGTCGGATGATTTTTCAAGATTAACAGGGATACCTTATCCAACACAAGAACCAACAAAAATATTAAGGATTAATCTAGATACTGCAGGTAGGATTTTAAAGAATGTGTTTGTGTGTGTCTACTGTCTAGGTAGTCAAAGGGGCTAGGTGCACTCAAGGCTCTTAGTACGTGCATGTTATCTAGGCGCTTGAAAAGAAAGTGCCTAAGACAAGGCAAAGCGCACGCGTTTGCCATGTCATATATGATTGTTTCAGTTTTTTAGGTATGTTTTAGGCTGGTTCCAGGTCATTTATAGATGTTTGAGACTAGTTTAAAATCTGACTGTGTGCACTCCCTTGACTACGCATAAACAGAGATATGTGTGTGTATGTAGAGACAGAGAGACCATACAGGCATAGATGAGATGTTGGTAGAACCGCAGTGGGCTGCCGCTAGGGAAAAGATGTGATTTTGTAGCCAAAACTTGCAAGGCGGTCTGCCCTTCCCTATCTTTCTGAGTAACCAAATCCGGGTACTTTTTTACTAGATACAGTGCTACATCTGCAGGACAAGGGCAGAATCATACGACACAACACAAGGATTAAGTTTTATAAGTGTCCTTTGAATTTTATAGAGCTGGCAAGATTGACGGGTCTGTATGGGTTAGAGTAGAAACAAGTCAATTTTACTTCATGCCGGGTTGGGACAGCATCACTCACAAAACACTTCTGTAATAATTACCATAATATTTTGAATCATTTATTAAGACAGTTTAGGAGGTTGTACAAACTAAGAACATGCATTAAAAGACTTCTAGACCTAGTAATCTTGACCCAAAGTAAGATAAATGGTTAGTTTGGGCGAACAATTATTGTACTTTTGGTTGAAATGAGTAGCACAATAGCATATAACTGGTTGAGACGGGTAACACTTTTAACACAATGCAGGTCAAGATGGATAACTAAAAACTAAGAGAATAAAATATATTCAAAGGGGTTAGAATTATTAATAATACGTTTAATGAGTAAATCACTAAAGATTATTAAAATATACTATTTGTTTAGTTACAACTTATTTTAACTTTAATATAATTGAAGTTTTTAAAAACGACCCATTTAGACCCAAACTGATTTAGTCTTAATGACTTCCAATGTTTTGATTCATTCTTTTTATAAGCCTATATTTTCACTTGAATGGTTTAATATGAGATACAACCCAGAGCAACCAATTCTTATGTAAATGAGTCAGAAATCGCCACCTCTAGTAATTTGTAAGAATGCATACGGATTATCACGAACCGCAAAAACCAGCTGTTAGTGTGAGTGTAATGAGATCAGCACCAGCAGCACCATTGTATGGACTGGTGCCATCCTCTCCTGGCTCATCCTTAGTAACCTGTAACAAGTACCAAAGCGTACCCAACCGCCCATACTTTGCTGCCAGTTTTAGCGCGGTATGTCCATCTTTATTAACCATCTGGGCAATGTCCGGATCTTTTGACACCAATAACTTAGCATCTATGGTGTTCCCGACCTTGGCAGCATAGTGAAGGGCTGTGTTTCCCCACCAGCTCCTGGTCCTTAGTTTTCGTGCATCCGTATCCATAATCCGCTCAATGATTTTGTTCACAAATACATGGGATGAGTTGGTTCCAATCGCTATGTGTAGAGGCGTTTCCCACCAACAGGTGATTTTGGCGTCGAGTTTATCAGGATGAACATCGAAGATGTGCTCCACGGTGACCCAGTCGTCCTTCATTGCAGCTTTGTAGATCGGGAGATTGCGAATCGCGTCATCATAGTCCATTGTGTTTGAAGATCGTTTGATTTTGAGAGAATAGATTGCATGAATGTTGAGAGTTGACCGTTTTTGATGTTCTTTGTATCCTAAGAACATTAAGGGAGCAGGTGGGTGAGGTTGTACCAAAAGGTGAAAGGTCAACCAGCCGCCACAGGTCATGACTTCATTTTGCATTTTCGAATTTTTTTAGTCAATCGTATCATTTTCTCTTGGAATTAATCTTTAATGTGGTATTATTTGTTGCGTATTTTGATGCCACTTATGCATAGTTTCTGATACAAGTTATATGTAAAGACAAAATAATTGTTTAGTATCAGCTTTTAAATAAATATTTTATTGACATTTTTTTATCTCAACAATTTTCTTTTTTATTTTTTTCGTGTATTGATCTATTACAAATACCCTCAAATCATGCAAGATTTCTTTCGTAAGTATGTATTTGCTTTACTAACATTTTATTGGTCCAACCGGTTGAACTGTTTTAAGAACCGGAACAAAATAATACAACTAAATCATTATGAAAAATACACAATTAGGAAGGAAATAAAAAAAAAAAAAAAACTACATATATATTTATATGAGAGAAAGATCAAATAAAAAGTCTATTTTATCTAAGAAGTCTAAAACAGATTTTTAAAACCTTTAAAACCAACTCAAAAGAACTCTTAAGAACTCATTTTGTTGGCATGTGAATCGTCTTATTGAACTCTATAATATTAGGATTTAGGTTTTTGCTTTAACAACTAGTTTTAGATTTTAGATTTTTTGTCTTGGTTTTAACTTTTAGGTTTTATCTTTAGGTTTAGGGTTTTTTTTTTTTTAAATTTGGTTTTATTATTAGGATTTATTGTATATGATTTAAGGTTTGGGTTTTAAGTTTAACAAACCGGTTCTAATGATGCAAAAATAAATTTAATTAGAGTTTGTTTGTTCGGTTTTGAGTTTTAAAAATCATTCTTAGCCTTTTTAGGTAAAATAAACTTTTTAGAGAAACCTAATATATGTTCCAAATTAACACCGAATTAAATGCTAATCAAATTGGAAAGGTTAAGAATTAAAAAAAATTATATTATAGTTTTTTTTTTTGTTCAGGCCTAAGCAATCAGGAAGAAATAAAAGAAATCATGAGCGTTGCAAAATTTAACATACTCTTCAAACCTAGGTAACCATGAAAGACATTTAAAAAAGAGTAAATTGCACTTTTACTCCTTTATATTTACATAAAATATCAGATATAGTTCTTTATGTTTCAAAATGTCAAAATCAGTCCTTTAAGTTTTCAAATGCTGCAAACTCAGTCCTTTCTTCGTTAACGCCGTTAGGGGCATAAATGTCAAAAAAAATCATATAAGTAATTGAGAAAATTTCACTTTTAGTCCTTTATGTTTACATAAATTTTCAGATATGGTCCTTTATTTTGTGAGTACTTAACGACGTTAACGGGAATAGGACCGAGTTTGCAATATTTGAAAACTTAAAGGACTGATTTTGACATTTTGAAACATAAAGGACTATCTCTAAAATTTTGTGTAAACATAAAGGACTAAAAGTGCAATTTACTCTTTAAAAAACAAAATGTTCTTTCAATCAAGTAGATACAAGTTTTAACTTATCTGAAAATTTGAAAAGCTGCCGTTGAAGAGTGAAGATGAAGGCGAAGAGCAACCTCATCTGGTTGTATCCAGCCCGAGTCTGAACACTTCGGCAGCAACCTTATTTCTGACGGGTACGAATCTTTATCTTTCGAAAGGAGAACGAGGATCATCAAGTTGAATGGTCGGAAGCTAGAAGCATGTGACGAGAAGAAGAAGATAATAAAAAAACATCATAATCCAATCCAACCACGATTAGTAGCTCACTGGCTCGGATGGAAACTGCTTGGGCCAACATATCATACTGGTAGCGACTAGAAAATGCATGAATGGACCGCCAACGCCTCTGGTTCCCGGTCGAACCAGCCTGCCCGGTCTGACCTTGAAAACATTGCCATGAAGGAGCTTAATACTTATTGATATCACAAATGTGTTGTATATGTTGTTTACAACATCGGATAGTTGCAAATCTAGAATTCATTAGTTACATAAATCGGGTCGCGCTGATCTATGTAGGAACACCGTTCACAAAATAAACAAATACTTTTATTATTCAATTACTCGAATTACAATTCAGAAAAATACAGAATATAAAATAAAGTAATACAAGAAATATAAAAATGCTAAAAGTGAAATTACAAGAAGAAGTATAAAACAAGATGAAACGAATTTAAATGAATTCAGTGGCTGAGGATTTCTGTTAAACAAAGGTCCTTTAAAACAGATTTCAGGCCACCCAGGTGAACCCGACTGTTTCCAGGGTACAACAGCCGAAACAGTGTGTACTGCCGGAGTTAACCGAAAACCCGAAACGTCACCTGAAACAAGAGTGTTTAACACGAGGAATCAATCGTTGTAGGTTGTTGAGAACTAAACGAAGTATATGATTGTGTTTGGAATTTTTGAAGCTTGTGTGTGTATATCTCAAGTGGTGTAAAGATTTCAAAAACTAGCAACTTCAACAAGAGGCCAAATGCCTCTATATATACTTGTAGTCATGACATTTCAAAGGTTGCTATTATGCCCACTAAAAGCATATTCATTGACCAATTCATTACAATTGAATTGTAATGAAAAGTTTATCATTTTCTTTTTCCTTTTTTTTCTTTTCACACTTTACACAAAACATTTTAATAATAAAACAACTTTTTAAAGTTCCAAACAATCTACAAACGTTTTATTACTTAAAGCAATATAAAAAATTTCTATCTGTGGCCACATGATATTAATCAATTTTGGTAAATCGAATGTTAAATGATTCTAAAACAACGAAGGGAACACGAGAGAAAATTTTATTATACATCAATCCTTAAATGACCCTAAAAATTTCGACTCCGTGAAAAAAAATTTTATGAATTCGTTACTGATGATAGAATGATAATAGTTCATTTATTTCATTTATTCATGTCATTATCTCGTTCATTCTATGACTCATACCAACCATAAACCATAGCTTCATGATGCTAAGATGTTGGCAAGTGACTTAATATGTCACAAAATAATTATGTGAAATCTTGTTAGAGTCATTAAGATTTTGCTTCTATTAACTATATATTTTTATCTATTCTGTCATTCATCTCTATTTAAGCTTTTATCCAAGTTTTAGAGACCGGTTCACCCACCCACGAATCCACGACGATGATGTAAGGAATGTGTTAAATTGGTTTTAGTAACACTTTGGACTCTAACGTGGCACTAGTTTACTTGTTAGAAATTTGACTCTTAGAATGAAATGTTATAAGTT